>JARYGA010053525.1:0-35867 GCA_030545235.1 Helianthus tuberosus
CTACCGAGTTCACACCAAACAACCGGACTAACAAATTAATTTCTAGTCTACCATCAAAATGCTTGCATCCCGACAAAAGAAACAAAAGCGTTTGCGTTTTTCTCTCAGTAAATCCAAACGTAAGTAAAGGGGATGTTTGGCGGTTTAGTGCATTCCGATTCAATCAACGGTTTTAATAAGTAATCCCAAACACCCCCCTAAGAAACCAACATAAACCCAAAGGCCAAGGTAGTAAAGAAATCATTTGAAGCTTTTGCTACATGTTTTTCCAAGCAATCCAAAACAAAAGAAAGACTTATTTACAAACAAGCAATTATGAAACAGCAATGAATAAGCCATTAATGAAAAATACAAATACCATTTCATGATTACAGCCCACCTTTTCCTTTCACTTGTATCAAATTAAAACAACTTTTGAACATCAAATCAAATCAAATCAAATGTTTTGGTTTTGAAGAAAAATCTCCATAACCACAATAAATAAAGTACAAACCAAAAGTACAAGACTCCAAATATCACTAGAATGAATGAACCCTCAAAAATAAAAATAAATATATTTTTTTTAAAATTATAAATAAAACCCATAAGGTCAAAAAATCAACTTGACAATCTGAAATAAAAATCCCACAAGAAATAAATAAATATATACATACATACAGAAAGAAAGAAAGAAATGGAAATTGGAGAAGAGTAAGGTACCAGGCCACATTGGGCTAATTTCTGAAAACCATCCGGACGATATGTGAGAACTGGTTTCATGCGAAACGGCGCCGTTTTCTTCTCCTTCCCTTGGCCGCTTTAATGGCAACTCCATGGTGGTGGTGGTGGTTTGTTCAGCCATTTGTTATGCTTCTGCACTCCAGACGAATAATGTGTGTAGGGATAGTTATTGTTCAATATAACACTTCAACACTAATATTATGTTCTAACTACACTATGCCCCCCTTCTATTTTATAACTTGTGCGTTCTTAAAAGTTTACGAAACATAAAACTTGTGTTGGAAAGTATTGTTCGTTTCACATAATGAAATACAGAGTAAAGTCCTATTTGAGTCCTTGTGGTTTGTGCAGTTTAACCATTTGAATCCAAAAATCAAAACTGTCTTGATTTGAGTCCCTATGGTTTCTAATTTTAACCATTTGAATCCAAAAGTAAACAACATCCAAATCAGAAACATTTGGTTTTTAGATTCAAATTGTTAAAATTCGAGACCACATGGACTCAAATGGTTAAAATTAGAGACCACAGAGACTCAAATCAAGACAGTTTTGGTTTTTTGATTCAAATGGTTAAACTGCACAAACCACAGGGACTCAAATAGGACTTTACTCTGAAATATATAATTTTGATTGAATTGTAAATGTTGATTCCATTATTTTGTTTTGTTGGTTTCAACAAAAGAAAAGAGAATTACAATTTAATAACAATATACGAAAAGGAATCTATATTTCAATTTCTTGTTCATTCCACGTGGGTGAAACAAACAGACCTAAATTCCAAATCAAATTTCTATTCCTGCACAAATTTTAATTTTATTTCATTCCATGAAATGAATGCTACAAATTTTGGTTCTTTAACTGTTTACTAGTTGTAGTGAAAAAATTGTTAATGTATAGAATGTGTTAAGGAAAAGGTGTGGTGACATAAAAAGTATAACATGAGTGTAAATTGGTCAATATATGTAGACTTTCTTACTTTTCATGAAGGATTGGATCTTTTAACGGGACGTCTATGGGCTAACCAGTATTGCACACCATTATTTAGCTATTGTAGCTCTTGATCTGAAATGGGCTCGTATGTATAGGATCAACTTGGGCGTTGGTCATTGGCTAGAATATATTGTAGAAGCTCATAAAGGTAGGATACAGGACAAGGCCATAAAGGCCTACGTTAGATCCTAACAACATTGTGGCGTGCTTAATTGTCTCTTAACCTAGCTATATTATGCTCACTTTTTTAAGCTGATATTAGGCTCTAAATCACGCTCTATGTACGAACCTTGAGGAGTAACTCTAGTTTTCGGGGCATTAAACTCTCTATCAATGTTAGTTTTACTAAAGCTGACATTCTTGTTTTTTTGTTTCTTTTGTAAAATAATTATTCACATCTCATTTGATTGATGATATTAAATTATTGTGGTCTATATATGTTGACAATCAACAATAAGGTTTCAAAATGAATAAGGATATAGTTTAAGGGGCATATTAAACTAAAGCCTACTGTACCCTTAAAATAACTAATTGCACCATGTAATTGTTAAACTTTTTAGTTTTTTTTTTTTTGTTTGCTTCTCTTTTAAGATATATATACTATATAATAAAAGAAACCACTTTGTGGACACTTGTCATTATATTAAGTCATCTCTTATAGATAATTATTATTTTAGTTTAATCTCTTCTAATAAATTATAGATAACCATCCTATTAAATATTATTTAGTTTAATAAATTATGGATAATTATTATTTAGTTTAATCTTCTTTTCATTTATAATATTATTTATTTGAATTAATTGAGTTAATTACTGTTTTCGTCCCTGTGGTTTGTCAAAATCACTATTTCAGTCAATTAGTTTAAAAATTACGATTTCAGTCCTTATGGTTTCACTTTCGTAACTATTTCAGTCCACCTCGTAACCATTTCAGTCCCTGTACTTAACAGAATAATGGATTGAAATTGTTACGAAAGTGAAACCACAGGGACAGAAATGGTTACGAAAGTGAAACCACAAGGACTAAAATCGCAATTTTTAAACTAATGGACTGAAATAATGATTTTTGACAAACCACATGGACGAAAACAGTAATGAACTCAATTAATTATTACTTTTATATTTATCTATTTACTTCAAATTCAAACTTAGTTATCTAATTTGATATTAACTATATATTTAAACGTTTTATTTAGTTTGGTATTAAATAGATTTTACGAAACTTGAAATAAAATTAACTAATATTATTTATCATTTATATATTTACGGAGTTTTAAATAAATGGTTACATTTATTGAGACTTCGTTAACAAATTTTACAACAACAGAATACTCTATTTTTATCACGAAAACGAAACTTTGTATTAATATATTAAATATTTTTATTTTCACTATACAAAATTACATTTACTCGACCCATGTAATACATGAAATTTTTTAAGATATAACTTTTTTATTATTTGATATATAAAATTAGATATATTCAATTCGTACAATACACGGGGTTTTTTAAGGATATATATTTTTTATTATTTAGTACAGAAAATTACATTTATTCAAACGGTGTAATACGCATATTTTTAAAGATGTAATTTTTTTTAATATTTGGTATATAAAATCACATTTATTCAACCCGTGTAATAAATGAGGTTTTTTAAAGAAGTATTATTTTATTATTTAGTAAAAAATATTACATTTATTCAACCCATGTAATACACGTGGTTTTAAAGATATAACTTTTTTATTTGGTATATAAAATTACATTTATTCAACCCGTACATGGTTATTATAGATATAACTTTTTATTATTTAATATATATTTATTTAACCCGTGCAATAAAGGAGGTTTTTAAAGATATATTGTTTCTTTATCTAGTATATAAAATTTATTTATTCAACCCGTGTAATACACGGGGTTATAGCCTAGTAACTTTTTATATGATTTTGAAGGGTTAGGGTATAATAGAAAGCTTATTTGGCTAGGAATGCTATGAAGTAATCTTGACCATCCATTTAGTTAATCAATGGCTAAGATTAAATGAGAGAAATTGAAAGGAAGAAAAGAGGCGCGCGGGTTTGTTTAGGGGCATTCTAGTCAATCCAAGGCAATAGTTTCTCTCTCCTCCAATTCCCCCCCATTTTTTAAACGTTAATAACTCTTTCATACGACATTATTTTTTTATAAATATTGCACCAAAAAAACGAGTGTTTTTTTATCTTTAAAACAAATATACTATTGCTATATTTTCGAAAAAAAAATTTAAAACCCAGTTGCGTAAAACGCAACGGAAAAAACCCAGTTGCGTAAAACGCAATGAAAAAAAAACCTAAAAATGACATTTTTCTAAAACGCAATGCACCAAAAACACAAAGAAATGTCTTATTTGTAAAACGCAATGGCCAGAAAACACAAAGAAATGTCTTATTTCTAAAACGCAATAGCCTAAAAACACAAAAGAAAGTGTATTTTCTAAAACGCAATGGACTGAAAACACATAAAAATGGGTTTTACCTAAAACGCAATGCACAAAAAACACAAACAAATGTCTTATTTCTAAAATGCAATGGCCAGAAAACACTTAAAATGTCTGTTTTCTAAAACGCAATGGACTGAAAACACATAAAAATGTGTTTTACCTAAAACGCAATGCACCAAAAACACAAAGAAATGTCTTATTTATAAAACGCAATGGCCAGAAAACACTTAAAAATGTCTTCTTTCTAAAACGCAATGGCCTAAAAAACAAAAGAAAGTGTCATCTCTAAAACGCAATGGACTGAAAACACCTAAAAATGTGTTTTACCTAAAACGCAATGACTAAAAACACTTCAAAATGTGTTTTTCTAAAACGCAATGGCCAGAAAACACATAAAAATGTCTTAGTTCTAAAACGCAATGGCCTAAAAACACAAAGAAAGTGTTATCTCTAAAACGCATTGAACCAGGACAATAGTTTTGTCTGTGCTGTGAATTGTCTGAACCAATGCAGTTTACGAATGCAGTTTTCCAGAGGCAATTTACAGAAAATTAACTTTTCCAGCTCAACCCCAGCCAGGGGCTCTGCCCCTTGGACCCCGCCAGGGGCGCTGCCCCCGGACCCCAGCCAAGATCGTAAAACGCAATGACTAAATAAAAAACCCAGATAATAAAAATGAAATTAAATAATTTCTTACATGGATCGAAGTCGGTTTCTTCAACGATTGACGAAATTTGAATGATTGAAACACTTATCAGAGATCGAATCGAACGGATCGAGTGATTATCTTCAAAATCACCGGAAAAAACGAGATTTTGTATGAAATTAAACTTAGTTTTTTTTCAAAAAAGCTGAAGAACACGTTGATCGAGTGTTTGAATCATTGATTGGTGACGAAAATCACACTATAATGTAGTGATTATTGAGATAGAAAGTGAAGAAATGGTTGAAGATGGTGGGTTTTGAAAATGGTGGGTTTTGATGTTACTGGGAAGAAGAAAATGATAAGATTGACTAAAATATCATTCCTCTTTATTTTAAATTTTTCCACATGTCCTAATCTTATTGCTTCCTAAACTTCCTAGCCAAAATAAACTTTTTATTTGATCCTCACCCTGATTTTGAATATAGTTTTATGATGTGTCTATTGTTAGATATATTTTACTATAAAATTTAATTAAAACTGGAGCGTTTCATTTAAGATATGGTCTTAGTAATTAAAAATGGAGCGTGTCATTTAAGATATTGTAATGGAATATATTAGGGAAATATCATTTATGTATTTTAGGATATTATTTGTAATTCATTCTAATTATCTCTTCCCATAATATTGGGATTGTATTATGTATTTATATGGTTGTTTAATGAGAATCAAGGAAGCATTGAACCATAATCTTCTACATGGTATCAGAGCTTTGGCCGCAACAGCTTTGGCCGAGGGCGTGGTCAACAATCCTATTCCAACTTCTATGGGCCACCTGCCAATTATCAGTCATCCATGTGGCCATACATGCCTTGGACCGGCCCACCTCCTAATGGATCTCCCTGGCCCGCTTGGAATAACCCCCCACCATGCCCATACCCTAACAACCCAGCCCCACCTCATGCGACCTCCTCCGCAGCTTCGGCCCAGGGTATCTTGGGCCCAAAACCAGCTTCTTCTAATGCCGCGGCCCAGCCATACACCACTGGTTACAGCCCAACGGACATAGCTCAGGCCTTCTACAACTTGGCACTACATAACAACGACTCGTCTTGGACCATGGATACGGGCGCCTCAGGTACAATGTCTCCTCAATCTGACAAATTTCCGTCTATTTTTAATTCTAGCATTATTCGAAATATTATTGTTGGTGATGGTAAAACCATTCCAGTACTCGGACAGGGTGACATTACTTTACCCCCACCCTTTCCACCTTTCAAACTTAAAAATGTATTGTATGCACCTAACCTAGTGAAAAATCTAATATATGTCCGTCATTTTACCACTGATAACCAATTATCCATAGAATTTGACCCTTATGGTTTTACTGTGAAGGATCTCCAGACCAAGAAACCTATCCTACGGTGCAATAGCTCGGGGGATCTCTACACTCTCAGCCCGTCCAACATCACCAACCTTACCACCGCTTCTACCTTTGCAGCTATTTCCCAAGACATATGGCACCAACGGCTTGGCCACCCTGGACCAGCTATTTTGCGAACTTTGAAAACTTCTAAACATATTAAATGTGGTGTTTTAGACAATAAAGTTTGTTCTTCATGTATTTTTGGCAAACATACTCGCCTTCCTTTTGCTACATCTATTACTACTACCTTTATGCCTTTTGATCTTGTGCACAGTGATGTTTGGACCTCTCCCGTTATTAGTAACGGGGGTCTTCGGTACTATGTGTTGTTTTTAGATGATTACACCAACTTCCTATGGACATACCCCATTGCCCATAAATCCGATGTTTTTTCCATGTTTACTAAATTTACCACCTTTGTTCAAACCCAATTTGGTGCTAAAATAAAACAATTACAATGTGACAATGGCCGTGAATATGCTAATCATCAATTTCACACCTTTTGTACCCAAAACGGAATGCACTTTCGCTTTTCCTATCCACACACTTCATCACAAAACGGAAAAGCAGAGCGGAAAATTCGTACCATAAATAACCTTATTCGCACACTCCTAGCCCACTCGTCCATGCCAAACACATACTGGCCACATGCCCTTGAAACAGCCACCTACCTACTAAATATCATACCCACCAAATTACATCAATTTCAAACACCCACCCAACGCCTTTACAAATGTCTACCCACTTATGACCACCTACGAGTCTTTGGTTGCATGTGTTATCCACTAATACCCCACACCACCATTAACAAACTGGAATTCCGCTCCTCCCTATGTGCTTTCCTTGGTTATCCACCCAACCATAGGGGTTACAAGTGCCTTGACCTTAAAACCCACAAAATCACAATTAACCGACACGTTCTGTTCGATGAAACAATATTCCCATTTGCTACCAAAGCCACACCTAAACTCCAAAATTACACCTTTTTGGATGACCCCATCCATCCAAGCCTACTGTTACCCGCCCCCTCAACCACCGCCCAGCCCAACTATACCCCAGCCCAATACCACCACACATCCCACACGATACCTCCTCCTCACATCCCACCTATACCTCAGCCTACCCCTCCAACCCAACCTCCCACTACCACATCAGCCCAAGACTCACCCCAACCACCCATCCCTTCGGCCCAACACCAAACGACCCCTCCCACTTCACCGGCCCAACCCAGTCCGCACTTTACTTCATCCGACCCACTAATCTCGTCACCGATCCAGCCCAGCCCGATTCCCACACCACCGCCTCCACCCCCCACTCGCACAATACGGACTCGTTCGATGTCCGGTATCATTAAACCCAAACACATTTTTAACCTTTCCAACACCACCATTTCTCCTATACCAAAAACACCACTTGAAGCCCTGTCCAAACCGGAATGGTATAATGCTATGACTAACGAGTTTAATGCTTTAATTAAAAACAAGACTTGGGAACTTGTCCCGAGGCAGGCTAACATGAAGGTGATTCGTAGTATGTGGCTTTTTCGTCACAAATACAGGTCGGATGGTACTTTGGAACGATACAAGGCCCGTTTGGTATGTGATGGTCGTACTCAAGAGGTAGGTGTGGATTGTGGTGAAACATTCAGTCCAGTTGTCAAACCCGCAACTATTCGCACGGTCTTGACATTAGCGCTCTCACAGTCGTGGTCCATCAATCAACTGGACGTTACAAATGCTTTTTTACATGGTCATTTATCCGAAACCGTTTACATGTACCAACCTATGGGTTTTCGGCACCGGGATTATCCAGATCATGTCTGTCTACTAAAGAAGTCCCTATACGGGCTTAAGCAAGCTCCTCGGGCGTGGTATCAACGATTCACAGACTTTGTTCTCTCTATTGGGTTCATCCAAAGCAGGTGTGACAACTCGCTATTTACATATCATAAAGGGGCTGACGTTGCCTACCTACTCATTTATGTGGACGACATTATCCTCACCAGTTCGTCTGACACTCTTCGCTCGCATCTTATCACTAGCCTCGCGGCTGAATTTGCTATGAAAGATCTTGGGCCTCTCACCTACTTCTTGGGCATTCAGGTTTCCCGGAATGCTGACACAATGTTTTTGTCTTAGCAATCATACGCCTTGGATATAGTTTCTCGCGCTGGCATGTCTACGTGTAACTCAGTTGCAACTCCGGTGGATACGAAGCCGAAGCTTAGTGCCGCTGCCAGCCCACCGTTTGCCGATCCTACTCTTTACCGGAGTCTAGCTGGTGCTCTCCAGTATCTTACGTTCACCAGACCCGACATTAGCTATGCCATTCAACAGATATGTATGCACACGCATGACCCTAAAATTGACCATTGGAATGCACTCAAACGTATTATCTGCTACATCAAGGGAACCACGGATCATGGCTTAACACTTTCGGCCTCTACGGATCTTTCTCTACGAGGATACACCGATGCAGATTGGGCAGGCTGCCCAGACACTCGTCGTTCCACCTCCGGTTACTGTGTATACATGGGGCCCAATCTGTTATCCTGGTCTTCTAAACGCCAATCTACCATCTCTCGTTCAAGTGCAGATGCCGAATATCGGGCAGTTGCAAATGTCGTTGCCGAGGTTTGTTGGATACGCAACCTTCTTCTTGAGCTTCGCCGCCCGGTCAAGTCGGCTACTCTCATCTACTGTGATAACATCAGTGTCATTTATTTGTCTGGTAACCCGGTACAGCACCAGCGCACCAAGCACATTGAGTTGGATATCCATTTTGTTCGTGAACATGTTCAGCGCGGCACGGTTCGAATTTTACACACTCCCACCAGGTTTCAAATTGCTGACATCTTCACCAAAGGCTTGCCACGTATATTATTTGAAGATTTTCGATCCAGTCTCAACATTCGGCCACCTCCCGTTTCGACTGCGGGGGTGTAATGGAATATATTAGGGAAATATCATTTATGTATTTTAGGATATTATTTGTAATTCATTGTAATTATCTCTTCCCATAATATTGGGATTGTATTGTGTATTTATATGGTTGTTTAATGAGAATCAAGGAAGCATTGAACCATAATCTTCTACATATGATCTTAGTTTTTTTATAAAGTTTATATCGAACTATTAACGCTTCATAATCAGGTATTTTATATTTAAATTTATATAGCTTACCTATTAAACATTAAAAGTTATTGAATAAAAATGATATTTTGATTAAAATAAAAATCTTAATGCCTGCATCATAACCTAATAATTTTAAACACACAACCCCAAAACTTTTTTAAAGTTCTCATATCCTCATGCCAGATAAAGTTGTCATCATCCATCCAAGGAATTAAAGAATAAAGATAGTGTAAAACCCTACAGAATTGATTTATCTTATTTTAGTGATTTTTAGAATTTCTTTTTAACAAAACCATCATAAAAATTGAATAAAAGTTGTTGGGACAATTTTATATATACCCTTATATATTATATAGGATCACGATCAAATACAAAGGACAACATAAATAAAAAGGGTAAGTAGGATTTTAGTCTATTATTCTTATATTTAAAAGGTTGAGATAATGAGATTAGTTTTAGGGAAATGAAATTAATAATGAAAGGACATAAAAAGAATCATACATTATTGATTTTCTCATTTCACATGCAAAGCACATGCTAATTCCTCTATCAATTTAAAACGTCAATAACTTTTTCATACAACATTTGTTTAAAAAAAATCACCATAATAATGAAGGTTTTTTTATCTTTAATATGAGTATGATATTGTTGTATAAAAAAAAATAAAAAAAAATCATTTTTACTGGGTTTTTTTTTTTTGTATGTGTTAAAAGTTACGGTTATTGTGTCTTTCAACTAGGTTTTGGTCCTTATGTTTTTTACTAAGGTTTCTATACATTGTGTTATTATCATAACCTAAAACACAATGTATGACACAATGAAAGATGATGTTATATTTGGGTTTTCTAATACATTGTGTTATAGATTCTAGTCATTACGTTTATTATGCTATCGATCGTGTTTTAATATGTTTTGCTCATTTGTGTTTTTGTTTTGTTGCCCATTGTGATTTAATCCATTGTTCATTGTGTTTTAGTTCGTTGTTCATTGTGTTTTAGTTTGTTGTTCATTGTGTCTTTTATCTATTGTCATCAATTGTGTTTTTAGTTTACTTTCCATTATGATATTCATTGTGTTTAGCCTGATGTCCATTGTGTCTTTTATGTGTTGTCATCGATTGTATTTTTTGTCTACTTTCCATTGTGTTTTTAGTTTTATAGTCATTGTGTTTTACGTTATGTCCACTGTGTAATACGCAACTGAGTTTTTGAAAAAAAATTTATAACAATGGAGTATCCATATGAAAGATAAAAACGCTCGATTTTATAGTATATTTAAAAAAACAAATGACGTATAAAAAAGTTACAAACGTTTAAAAATGAGGAGAAATAACATGTGACTTGCATGTACATAATATTTTTATTCTCTTTGACAAAATTATCTTTCTCACTTGAATCTTTCTTGAACACTTATCACTCTATAGTGGCTTCTTACACTTGTTATTTTTAAAAATTTTTGTATTATAACTTAACCCATATCATATATACCCATACAAAACTAAAAATATTATATATATATATACCTTCTAAAGTAGATAAATTATCATATATATATATATCCAATCCCTAGAATTAGTTTAATAAATGAGCATTTTACCCTTAATCACCTTTAGCTTTTTACCAAATCCTACCACTCACCTTTCTTTATCTTCTTCCCGCACCACACCTCACACGTATTTTTTTTAATAGAATCTAACCGTAGGCTTGAGAGCGCAATCAACATAAAGACCAGCGAATTTAAAATCCCAAAGTCGCACACAAAATCTTATCTTTATTGTTGTGGGGAACAAGAAAAAGGGCTGAGTTACTTGACGATGTGGCGTTGGGGTTTACGTGATCAAGGAGAATCAGAGATAGCCGGCGGTATGTTGTAATCAAGAGACATCCAAGACGTGAGGAATTCCTCCAAGACATTGTCAACCGACTGTTGTACAATTTTCCGATCACCGCGTAGAAGATGATGATTTTTTGTCCTCGTTTGATTTGTTTGGATTCTCATGTCCATGACTCTCCAAAATTCAACACACATTTTCTGCAAATAAATTTGCATTAAGAATACTCTAGATGAACGAACAAAAACATTCTAAACTAACAAAAACGAGGTTTTAAACACAACAGATCAAATGCAATAAACCTTTACGCCTGGTCGAACAAAAAAACCAACAGATACGATAAACGATTAGGATTTGCGTACAATAACGGTTGGTATTTGCGATTTACCTATTTCGATCTGATGCTATAGACCTTCGAAAGAGGAGGGACACGATTTGATTGCTTCAAAACAAGTCATTACATAAAATTTCATTTAAGTTGGGTACATATCATATTTTTAGTTTTAAATTCAAAAGGTATATAACAAGTCGCTAAATAAAATTTCATTTAAGTTGGGTACATATCATATTTTTAGTTTTAAATGGGTGTGTATATTATTTTTAAAGTTTGTAAGCATTCACATCCATTCCATCAAATTGTGTGAGTCGAGTTTTTATAATGTAAAGAGTATAAAAAGTGATTGTGAGCGGAGGAGAGAGAAAATGTTACTGTTTATATGTATATTTGAGGGGACACTTTTCACCCCCTATAAATATTTTGAAAATTGTTGTGAGTGGATAGAAGAGAAAATGTAGTGAACTAGTGATAAAGATATAAAAAATATTATTTAATTAAAAAGAAGAGAGAAACTTTAGTGTTTTTTAGTGTAAAATAAAGTAAAAATATGATGAAATGGATGTAAATGCTCTAAGGTTATATACGAAAGTAATCCAAAGTTTTAAATACTATATTAATTTTCTTTTATTATCCCTACCATAATATACCAACTTTCTATGGTGTATATTTTTCACTATTCAACTTTTTATAAAATCAATTGCATATGGTGCAACTATTTTATGCTAACTTTCATCATCATCATCATTATTATTATTATTATTAACTATTTTATTCACATGATATCTTTTATTCAAAAACTAGCATTTTTCCCCATGCGTTGCGTGGGAATTTGATAGTTATTGGTTCATTTCGTTACAGTGTCGGTATAGTACCGACACTTGGTATAGAAAACAACGATAACGTAAAACTACAGAAAAAATAATGTTGAAACATCAACATACATAACTTTATATAGGGAAAATGAAACATAGACGTCGTAGATCCCGCGTATAGATCCGACAACTAATCGAGGGAATCGATCGTCCCCTCTTTCTCTTCTGAAAGGGTTTAGCGACGGAGATGATTTTCCGGTGGTCGGAAGACGCACCACCAGCGTCATGTTAGCCCATCTTTATCTTCTTGAAAGGGTTTAGCGCCGGAGATAATTTTCCGATGGTCATCAAATTGGTCGAAGGACGCAGTGGCAGCGTCATGTTAATTTCAGAAGAAAGGTAAATGTGTAAATTTCGTAGGTCATAGGTCCAATTGAAGAATAATAAATAGTTCAGTGGCTAAAGTCAAGAAATTCAAATATCACTATTCCTTGTGATGTTATGAATTAATACTATACATAAATAGTTTTCACCACATAATATTGTATTGTTTTTTTATTAAACTTTCATCTAGGTTATTTATTTTTCAAATTGGGTAGTTTTATAATATATTTATCTTTTATAATGATTATAGATATTCATATTACACCCCGAATACATATTATTTTTTGTTTATGTCTACCCTTCTACGCACCCGACACAAATCTTTTATAATGATTATAGCGATTCATATTACACTCCGAACACGTATTATTATTTGTACATTTACTTTATGTATACCCTTCTACACACCCGGCGAAAGATGCGGGTCCTCACCACCACAACGTGCGAGGTCCTAAATAGTAGTACATATAAATTACGAAAACACAATGTATAAAATAATCTTGGAATACATATATATATATATATATAACTTCTTTATGTGCCTTATGTGCAAAGTTTGATGCAAAACTAGTATCGAGTCGGGGGTCTCACTGAAAGTAGCCTCTCTATTCCTACGGGGTAGAGGTAAGGATGTCTACATCTTACCCTCCTCAGACCCTACCTTAGCTTTGCTATTGATGAGATTTACTGAGTATGACGATGATGATGATGACGATGACGATGACGACGACTAACTTCTTGATGTATTAGTTGTTGTACATTGCGGTTTTATATGTATATAAGAGAAGGATCCGTTAGGAACCACTCTTTATTGCGAGAACTGCGAGAACCAATGTGACCACAACCAAAAATACCTAAAAAACACATAAATTTTTTTTATAAAAAAATCGCTATATTTCGTTACCAAAAAAAATTTTAAATTTTTTTTGCTACTAAAAGTAGCGATTTTAATGTAAAAAATATTTTAAAAAAATTGTGTGTTTTTTTAGTTTTTTTGGGGTTTATTTTTTAGCATTTTAGCTTGGGTGGGGGGTTTAGTTTTTAGCATTTAGCTTAGGGGGGGTTAGGTTTTTTTTAGGGGTGAGGGTTAGGTTTTTTTGGTGTGTTCACATTGGTTCTCACAATAAAGGTGGTTCAAGAGTGAACACTAGTGTAGTTTGCGAACTGAGCGAACTAATCATGGCCATACATGTGTATAGATCAATGGCAAGGATTTGATGTTGAAATACACTAATGTATTTTACGATTTGATGATGAGAACCTGGCCATACACGTGTGTAGATCAATGGCCAGGATTTGTTCACTCAGTTCGCAAATACACTATTGTTCACTCTAGAACCCCACCCTATACACACACACACACACATATATATATATATGGGAGGGATCCTAAGAGAAGTCCACCATATTTGAGAAACTTGAGAAACAATCTGGACCACACATTTTCCCTAATTAAAAAATGCAAAAGAAAGGGTGAAAAAAATGCAATTTTTTTTTTTTTTTATTTATACACATGTGTATATTGTTAATCTTTTAACTATACATATATGTATATTGTCAATTATACATATATGTATATACATGTTTAAAATTGAAAAATAGGTGTTATAAACCCTAAACCTTAAACCCTAAACCGTAAAGCTAAACCTTAATTCTAAACCTTAAACCCTAAAGTTAAACCCTAATTCTAAACCCTAATGCTAAACCCTATTGCTAAACCCTAATTCTAAACCCTAAAGCTAAACCCTAATGCTAAATCCTAAAGCTAAAGCTAAACCCTTAATGCTAAACCCTAATGCAAACCCTAAAGCTAAACACAAAAGCTAAAGCTAAACCCTAATGCTAAACCCAAAAGCTAAACCCTAAATATTATTGCTAAACCCTAATGCTAAATCCTAAAGCTAAACCCTAAATACTAATGCTAAACCTTAAACCCTAATGCTAAACCATAAATAACACTTATTTTTTAATTTTAAACATGTATATACATATATGTATATTTGACAATATACACATTTGTATAGTTAAAAGACTAACAATATACACATGTGTATAAATCCCCAAAAAAAATTAAAACCTTAAAGAAAAAGCTGCGATTTTCAAAAAAAAAAATTACGTTTTTCACTTTTTTTTGCATTTTTTTGCTTAGGGAAAATGTGTGGTCCAGAATGTTTCTCAAGTTTCTGTAACACCCCAAAAACGGGTTTGGTAAGCAAACCACGTTAATATTACTGACGGGTAAAATACCGTTAGTGGTAAAAAAAAAATTTACCCGGTAAATATTAGGATTTAAATAATTAATCCTAATAATAAACAAAAAGTGAATAAAAAGCTTTTAAGAAATAAAGTGATAGAAGGCCCGAGTTAACGGGACCTGAAATAAACTTGGTTATAGAATTCCCGAACCCACTAATTTAACTAGGAATGTTTAACCTAGTTAATAAGTGGGGAATATTGTTAGAAATAAGTAGGTTGTGCCCTACTTAATTAACTAACCAAATTAGAGGGGCCAATAGTGTTAAAATTGAAACTTATATTATTGATTTTAATTAAAAATAAAAACAAAACACCCCATTTGGGGGTTCTGGTCGATCAAGAATGAGCAGGGGCGACACCCCACTCTCAAACCCTAGAAAAGTTCACTAAAACTCTCAATTGGAGGTGCAAATCTGGTCCAAAACGAAATTCGAGCATAGATTATTGATCCTCATCACAAGAGGATTACAAGGTATGTAAAATTTGATGAAAACTCTCAACTTGAAAATCTCACGAAATTAGGAAATCTGAAAATTGATGATGCATGTTTGTTAATTGCATGGAATAGGAACAATATAGTGTCTAGGAGTAAGCCCTAGACAAGTATATGTCGAAATCATGCTTAGCTCAAGTTTTTGTTGATACTAAATTCATGTATGGGATGTTTTTATGGTTTTGATTGCAAAAAAATAGTGTTATGATGTCAAGAACAAGCTTAAATTGAAAGCTGAATTCAAATGAGTCTTGATCAGAATTTACAGCCGATTTGTATTGGCTGTAACCTGGACAAAAAGTGATAAAATAATGTGTTTCTTGAGTCTAGAATGTAATTACAGGAAATATCTTTAAAACCCACTGGAATCGCATTTTTCGACGAAAATCGAGCGTTTTGTGAATTTTTCCGTATCAAAGGTTCAAGCTGCGTTTTCTGACAGAAATTGCAGCCCATCACGAATGTCATAACTCAATTTAGGAATTGAGTTATGATCTCAAATTCTTACTGTAGAAAGTTTTAAGCGATTAAAAGAATCGCCAATTGGAATTTCGTCAATCGGATAAACGAGGAATTTTTAATGAATTTTTCCGTAAGCTGCAGTCAGAAGTGACGAATCTGATTGCAGCTTAGTAAATGAATTTTCACGAATTTTTGGTAAAGAGTTAGATCTTGAAATTTTAACTCAAGGGCTAACCCTCCGAGAGGTACGCCACATAAAAAAATCATAATTTTTGAAGACTTGTAAACAGGTTAAACAAGTCACCAAAAACAACCAATTTTCATTGATATGAAATGCATAAATGAAATCGCGGCTTACTAAGTTAGTATGTAAAAATTTGATTTTTGTTAAGAGTTCGGATGAAATATGCCTAAGTGAGTTCAATGAACCAAATGTGCATATGAATATGTTGGTAAGTCAATTGACTTTTAAAAAGTCAAACTAACCAATGATAAAGTCAAATAGTAGTTTCGACATAGAAAATACGTGAGGTGGAATAGTCGTGAATTGAAATGACTAATCTAACCACCTTGTGAATGATGATAGTTTGACGCGTAACAAGCTAGGCGGAAGCTTGATGAGGGAGCGGATCAAACAAATCAAGAAGGAAAGGAAAAGCATAGTTCGGATGCGAGGTAAGTATAGCTTACACTAGTCATATAGTTTAGAATGTCCTTTTGTTGTTTTGATTTCGAACAAGACAAATGAAAAGTTGAGATATGGTGTTTCCGGCGTGTAGTCGTACGGAACAAGATAACCAATAAGGGTAAAATTGAAATTTGGACACTTGTTGACAATAATTATTGGTTTTGAAAGATACATATTTCGTAAGCCTTATTAGGCCAAAAAGCGTTAAGATGTGAATTATAGTTAAAACGACCGTGCAGTGTAAATCGGAACGAGTCGTGTAGACGAGATGGCAATAAGCTTTATCTCGCCAATATTATCGGTCATTTAGACCAACGGGTCAAAAGGTGAAAATATTACTTTTGACAATATCGACTAATGGTTTGATGAGTTGTTTGATTTCAGAAATAAATATCGAGTGGATATTTACATCGCTATTACTTAGTAGATATTGAGGCAAGGTACTTAATTGGGTCAATGTAATGATCCGAGCCAGGTACGCATAATAAGATAACTCTCATTTAAATGTAAGGCTAATGAGAGTTAAACGAAGTCTAAAATAAGTTTTTGGTTACCTTAATAGGTAAACCAAATGTTACAGACGATGGTCATTATATTTGTTATAGGTTTCTAACCATTACCAAGAGTTTAATAAGGGTTTTAGCCATGGAAATGGGTTGCATTTGATGGTTTGGTTCGAATTTAAAATGACCCTAAACATGATTTCCGCAGCTTTTTATACGGATTTCGACTAATCTTTAAAAAAATCATATAAAATCAACCGTTTATCCGATTTGGGTGTTCTATACCTTTTCGGAAAGCTTATGAAGTAAATTTTTACTGTTTTCAATCATAAGAAACAAATGTGGTTGTTAAATAGGCCAAAAGAATGAATTAAACAGCTGTTCAAAACCTTGAAAGCTGTTTGAAAAATGAAAATATAGTTGCTGTGCTGATTTTATAAAAATCATATAAAATCATAGAAAATTCGTTAGAAGGTGTACCTTATATGCTTGCGAAGGTATTGAAGTTTTCTACGATCCATCTTTGAACATGTTAATCTAGTTCGGACTTTGAATGGGTCATAATGGTCAATTACAGCAGCTGTATAGAAAATCGCTGCACATTAATAATGTCATTATTAATCCAGAAAAAGACATATGATTGCGTATACTTGATTTAGTCATGCCACCGTAAGTTACGGTGGAGCTGATATGATTACGATGGTTACATACTGAGTTACGGTGGACCCAGAAACAAAGTATATTTTATTTAGTTTAAATTCCCGGACTCGTTTAGACACGTTTTAAACCCCGTTTGACTAAAGTATTTCATGTTTATGGAATATAGGTACTTTTGGATGCCGGAAGACGATCAAGCTCAGCGAAGAACCGAACACGATAAAGATACACGCTTCCGCACTTTGCCACGTTGTAAATTTTAAACAACGAATTCGATCACGTTATGTAGAATAACTTATGATTTGTAAAACTTTTAGTAAACCCGTATTTCCGATGTATATGTAATCGTAATTACATGATTGTTTTCGTAAAAGATTCATTAAACCTTAAATTATAAGAACGGGTGTTACAAGTTGGTATCAGAGCCTTGGTTTAAGAGATTCGAGTATGGTGGGGAGGAACCATGCTTGGACTTAAACCTTATGCTCTTGACAAAGAATAGTGTTCGGTTCGAGGCTTGATCACAAATCCGGTAAGTACAAGTACGTTAATAGTTAGTATGCTAAAGTGTTGTAAACAACACATAGGGCTATCGTGTGGTATATGTTACCCCAATTTAAATGATTGATATGGTTGACGAAAATACGCGCGTTGACGCGTATAGTAGAAAAAGCCTTGTATTATAATACGGGCGATTATTGAAGTTGACATTACTAACTCTTGTGAATGTTTTAATTGAAGGACACTCGCGTCTGAAGATGACGGGAGTTGAATGAATTATGGATATGATGATGGAACGGTCCGAGGTATGATAGGAAGACATACTCATCAAGGACCAAAATCGCGTAACGGTCGCGAACAAGACTAATGACAAGAGAAGCCCGTTAGGGCAAGCATTACCAGGTGCACACTTTTAAATTTAATCGTACGAGTCGTTATATGCAACAAACACGTAAGTAATAACGGTTGCATACACATATGATAGAACTTGGAAAACCTGATTTCCAAGAGAAATTTAATAGGAAATGTGTTATTCACAATGATGAATAACAAATGAATAACAAGACTTGTTTATATAGAAACTTGGACGAGAGTGATCATCCAAGTAAATATTCTCAATATAAATCCTATTGAGAAAAGTAATGATCACATCAATGAATGTGAATAAATGTTTATAAAAAGGGACATTGTACATGTTCAAGGAATAAACGACTAAAACTAATAATTGTTAACTAACAATTAAATAAAGTTTTACCAAATGAAACCATAAACATGGAGATAATTTGAGGAGTTACTTACATGGGACGTGATGTGGTAATTATAATAAGGTCACGCGTACCACGTGTTGATCGCTTACTCTGGCCAAGTAAGTAGTGAACACATGATAGCATGAGCTTCTTATAATGAGCGCAATTATGTCCGATGTAGTAAGGTCAAGATGAATGAAATTTAAAGGATCCTTAGGGTCAAGAAATCTCATGGGCATACTCGTATAAATGGTTTTCGTGGGAACCATAAAAACGATGTATGGCGCACATAGAAATAAAAGACCCAAGGAAATTCGTGACATAAGTCATTTTTGATAAAAAAAAACCATGGTAGACAAAAAGGGCATTGTAAAACCAAAGTATAAATGACCCGCGGGGTCATAGAAACAAAGGTATTGCCCACATGGGGAAAAACGATCGAAAACCATGGTAGACAAAAAGGGCATTGTAAAACCAAAGTATAAATGACCCGCGGGGTCATAGAAACAAAGGTATTGCCCACACGAGAAAAACGATCAAAATCGTTGACTTTGGTCGTAGTAAAGAAATGATGATGATGATAATCATCATTCATAGTTTAAAAGACTGTCAAGGATGGTCAAATAAAGAATAAAGGTTTGGTTGAATAAAAGCGAGGGCTTCCGCTAAGACAACCAAACAAATTAAAACGAAAACTTGATGTATACCGGAATGCTTGCACTAATAATGACTTCGGTAAAGTACCCGGTTAATGGGTAAGGATTTAAACACATGCGTAAACCGAGAAACGAGAACACGAATTTAAAGTCAAAAGACTCGGATTATGAGTTATGACTAAAAGACCATAAAATTTCGTAAACAGAAATTTTGATAATTATATTCAACTATTTTGAGATTGAACGGGTTGAATAAAGTATAATGCTTGAAGGCATAAGTAAGCGCAAGCCGGATAACGGTAAGCTTGAGACAAATGATTTTCAAACGTAAAAAGAGTGCTTTGACACCAAATATATATTTTAATAAGACACGAGTAAAAAGAGTGATCTACGGGATCAACATAACCTTTAGGGTTATAAATAAATGAGAGATCTACGGACTAAAACGACCCACGGGTCATGATTAGAAAGAAGTTATAGGGACTTCGCCCTAAAGAGGTGAATGTCGAATCAAAAATAGCCCGTAAGGCTAAGTGATAAAACCTACGGGTTAGATTGGATAAAGCGAGGAAATCAGTTAAGAATCCCCGCATAAAACTAAGACTGTAAAGGATTAAATTACGGACTGTCAATATCCGGGTATGGATGATTGACACAAGTTAAAGAAAAGATCCTAAAACTAAAACTTCGGTTTTAGTAAGAAATAATGTTTTTACAAACATAAATTCTGATAGGAATTTAAATAGTAAGCATGAAAGATACAAGTCTTGACACTGATAGGCGCAAGATGATATATTCGAAAAGTGATATTTTCAAAAATGAAAGGTTGATACAAATTAAACATGATGTGACACGATCACGGTTAGGAAATGTAATGTGAAGTAAAATCACATTATAACCAAGCGAGTGATAAAAGTAACTGAACTAATAAGACTAGTTAATGAGACTGGTTAAGGTCACCAATTCAAATCAAGAAAATTTGGTTTGCTTGTAAGCGGTAGATTCGGTATAGCTGAACCGAATAGATAAATTTGAAAACAAAAGAATTTGTTGCTAAAAGTAAAAGATTTCACTAAAGATCTTTAAACGGGTCAAAATAACGGATTCGTAAGAAATTCGATAGTATATGAAAGCGATGGATATCGCTAAGTTAACTAAACTAGTGGAAATAACGAGATTACGTTATTTTAAGTTGCACTAAGTCATATGAGATACGTAGACAATTAGTGACCAAAAAGATGTTACCATGCTTATCTGGTAATACTAATAATTGGTTAAAAGTATAAGTAATGTTTAAATAATATCTCAGATCAAATACATTGAGTTTAAACTCAATGAATTATGTAAGAAAAGGTTTCGAGGACGAAACCGCTTCAAGGGGGGTAGACTTGTAACACCCCAAAAACGGGTTTGGTAAGCAAACCACGTTAATATTACTGACGGGTAAAATACCGTTAGTGGTAAAAAAAAATTTACCCGGTAAATATTAGGATTTAAATAATTAATCCTAATAATAAACAAAAAGTGAATAAAAAGCTTTTAAGAAATAAAGTGATAGAAGGCCCGAGTTAACGGGACCTGAAATAAACTTGGTTATAGAATTCCCGAACCCACTAATTTAACTAGGAATGTTTAACCTAGTTAATAAGTGGGGAATATTGTTAGAAATAAGTAGGTTGTGCCCTACTTAATTAACTAACCAAATTAGAGGGGCCAATAGTGTTAAAATTGAAACTTATATTATTGATTTTAATTAAAAATAAAAACAAAACACCCCATTTGGGGGTTCTGGTCGATCAAGAATGAGCAGGGGCGACACCCCACTCTCAAACCCTAGAAAAGTTCACTAAAACTCTCAATTGGAGGTGCAAATCTGGTCCAAAACGAAATTCGAGCATAGATTATTGATCATCATCACAAGAGGATTACAAGGTATGTAAAATTTGATGAAAACTCTCAACTTGAAAATCTCACGAAATTAGGAAATCTGAAAATTGATGATGCATGTTTGTTAATTGCATGGAATAGGAACAATATAGTGTCTAGGAGTAAGCCCTAGACAAGTATATGTCGAAATCATGCTTAGCTCAAGTTTTTGTTGATACTAAATTCATGTATGGGATGTTTTTATGGTTTTGATTGCAAAAAAATAGTGTTATGATGTCAAGAACAAGCTTAAATTGAAAGCTGAATTCAAATGAGTCTTGATCAGAATTTACAGCCGATTTGTATTGGCTGTAACCTGGACAAAAAGTGATAAAATAATGTGTTTCTTGAGTCTAGAATGTAATTACAGGAAATATCTTTAAAACCCACTGGAATCGCATTTTTCGACGAAAATCGAGCGTTTTATGAATTTTTCCGTATCAAAGGTTCAAGCTGCGTTTTCTGACAGAAATTGCAGCCCATCACGAATGTCATAACTCAATTTAGGAATTGAGTTATGATCTCAAATTCTTACTGTAGAAAGTTTTAAGCGATTAAAAGAATCGCCAATTGGAATTTCGTCAATCGGATAAACGAGGAATTTTTAATGAATTTTTCCGTAAGCTGCAGTCAGAAGTGACGAATCTGATTGCAGCTTAGTAAATGAATTTTCACGAATTTTTGGTAAAGAGTTAGATCTTGAAATTTTAACTCAAGGGCTAACCCTCCGAGAGGTACGCCACATAAAAAAATCATAATTTTTGAAGACTTGTAAACAGGTTAAACAAGTCACCAAAAACAGCCAATTTTCATTGATATGAAATGCATAAATGAAATCGCGGCTTACTAAGTTAGTATGTAAAAATTTGATTTTTGTTAAGAGTTCGGATGAAATATGCCTAAGTGAGTTCAATGAACCAAATGTGCATATGAATATGTTGGTAAGTCAATTGACTTTTAAAAAGTCAAACTAACCAATGATAAAGTCAAATAGTAGTTTCGACATAGAAAATACGTGAGGTGGAATAGTCGTGAATTGAAATGACTAATCTAACCACCTTGTGAATGATGATAGTTTGACGCGTAACAAGCTAGGCGGAAGCTTGATGAGGGAGCGGATCAAACAAATCAAGAAGGAAAGGAAAAGCATAGTTCGGATGCGAGGTAAGTATAGCTTACACTAGTCATATAGTTTAGAATGTCCTTTTGTTGTTTTGATTTCGAACAAGACAAATGAAAAAGTTGAGATATGGTGTTTCCGGCGTGTAGTCGTACGGAACAAGATAACCAATAAGGGTAAAATTGAAATTTGGACACTTGTTGACAATAATTATTGGTTTTGAAAGATACATATTTCGTAAGCCTTATTAGGCCAAAAAGCGTTAAGAGGTGAATTATAGTTAAAACGACCGTGCAGTGTAAATCGGAACGAGTCGTGTAGACGAGATGGCAATAAGCTTTATCTCGCCAATATTATCGGTCATTTAGACCAACGGGTCAAAAGGTGAAAATATTACTTTTGACAATATCGACTAATGGTTTGATGAGTTGTTTGATTTCAGAAATAAATATCGAGTGGATATTTACATCGCTATTACTTAGTAGATATTGAGGCAAGGTACTTAAATGGGTCAATGTAATGATCCGAGCCAGGTACGCATAATAAGATAACTCTCATTTAAATGTAAGGCTAATGAGAGTTAAACGAAGTCTAAAATAAGATTTTGGTTACCTTAATAGGTAAACCAAATGTTACGGACGATGGTCATTATGTTTGTTATAGGTTTCTAACCATTACCAAGAGTTTAATAAGGGTTTTAGCCATGGAAATGGGTTGCATTTGATGGTTTGGTTCGAATTTAAAATGACCCTAAACATGATTTCCGCAGCTTTTTATACGGATTTCGACTAATCTTTAAAAAAATCATATAAAATCAACCGTTTATCCGATTTGGGTGTTCTATACCTTTTCGGAAAGCTTATGAAGTAAATTTTTACTGTTTTCAATCATAAGAAACAAATGTGGTTGTTAAATAGGCCAAAAGAATGAATTAAACAGCTGTTCAAAACCTTGAAAGCTGTTTGAAAAATGAAAATATAGTTGCTGTGCTGATTTTATAAAAATCATATAAAATCATAGAAAATTCGTTAGAAGGTGAACCTTATATGCTTGCGAAGGTATTGAAGTTTTCTACGATCCATCTTTGAACATGTTAATCTAGTTCGGACTTTGAATGGGTCATAATGGTCAATTACAGCAGCTGTATAGAAAATCGCTGCACATTAATAATGTCATTATTAATCCAGAAAAAGACATATGATTGCGTATACTTGATTTAGTCATGCCACCGTAAGTTACGGTGGAGCTGATATGATTACGATGGTTACATACTGAGTTACGGTGGACCCAGAAACAAAGTATATTTTATTTAGTTTAAATTCCCGGACTCGTTTAGACACGTTTTAAACCCCGTTTGACTAAAGTATTTCATGTTTATGGAATATAGGTACTTTTGGATGCCGGAAGACGATCAAGCTCAGCGAAGAACCGAACACGATAAAGATACACGCTTCCGCACTTTGCCACGTTGTAAATTTTAAACAACGAATTCGATCACGTTATGTAGAATAACTTATGATTTGTAAAACTTTTAGTAAACCCGTATTTCCGATGTATATGTAATCGTAATTACATGATTGTTTTCGTAAAAGATTCATTAAACCTTAAATTATAAGAACGGGTGTTACAGTTTCTCAATTAGCCTACTACTTCTCACATGATCCTTATCCTATATATATATATATATATGGTGGGAGTTGGCTACAAAGTCCATTTTTCCTACAAAGTGTACAAAGTCATAAAACACCATAATTTCAGCCATAGAACACACTCAAAACCCACAAATAACAAAGTGAAGATTACTAAAACGTCATACTTGTGGGTTTTGTGTTGTGTTTTTAATGATAAGGCTTTAATTATCGAATGACTAACATTAGTGTGTTTTTGTTGATTATCATGTTGTGTTTTATATTCGTAGTTCTATGATGGTGTGTTTTAGTGATCTTCACTCTGTTATTTGTGGGTTTTGAGTGTGTGTTTTATGGCTGAAATTGGGTTGTTTTATGACTTTGTACACTTTGTAGGAAAAATGGAGTTTGTATCCGAACCCTACCCTATATATATATATATATATATAGGGTCAGGATTTATAGAAAACGGTGGAAAGTGTGAGAACGGTGAGAACGCTTATGGATCGTCCGATCAAAACAATCTATGGACTAGATTGGCGCGGTGGCGTTTTCGTAAATAACACCAATTCTATTAGGTGGACGCACTTCATTAAGGGTAAAAGGGTATTTAGACTTCTCTACCATAAACGTCAAACTAATGAATTAAACGCCATTACGGGCCAAAACACATCCTATATAAACAAAACATCTCAGATATTCATTAAACACACCCCGAACCGGAAACGCCATATTTACTACTATATACCATTCATATTAGAAACGCCAAAAAAAACCCAAAATATCAAACACACCAACTAAAAAACGCCATATTTTACTATATACCAATCATTTTAGAAAACGCCAAAAACTCAAACATCAAAGATTCCAAAAATCGACGTTTCTTTTAGATACACCATTTCCTCAGTAAAACGCCAAAATGGCAAACATCGTTTCTTGTATATTCAATATTGTTCTACGCGAAGTTTCGCAGAATGCATTCTTGGCTGAGGTGCTGTGACTCAATAACATTTTGCTGCATGAGATGGACAAATCTTCAACAAAAAGATGATGGTGTCAGACTTATGTCATTTTTTGTATTTTGTCCTTGATGAACATTATAATGGCATGAAGAGACGAATGACACTGATGAGTGGTTTGAAGATGAAGATGAACTTCAAACAAAAAAAACACGTCATTTTGTCCTTTCAAACAGCCACAAAAAAGCTAATTCAACAACAAAAACACAAAATGAAGCATGCCAAAGTCAAACCGTCAGTGAACATGTTTCAAAGAAGAAAGAGACCGATGACAGTGAGATTTGGAAGATGAATTGTTTCTATTTTTATTTTTTTAATTTTCTTTTTCTGTTGTTTGTTATGTATTTTTCAGCTAAGAACAAAAAATACATTATTTTAATAAAAACGCCAAACAGACATAATGATTGTGAAACGTCGTCATGTCATAAAACGCCAAAAACTCCCAAACTATAATAAAAGTAATTTGGACAAGTATTATTAAAAGCGAAAAATGTAAAAAAAAAAAAAAAAACCAAAAACTACCTTAAGCCATTAAAAAACGCCAATATTGGAAGATGTCACGTCTATCACCCTAAAAACTCATAAAAAACTGAACAAAAACAGTAAAAATACACACAGTAACTGAAAAAACGGCTACTTTATTAATAGCATTTATTATAAATAAAATCCCGCCTAAACTACACGCCAAAAACATCCTATAAGAGAGACGTCACTATACAATCAATTGGTCACACCAAAAAACAACGCCATGTTTCCTAGAAACCACTCACTTTAAAACATCAAAAAAAATAGTTAAAAAAGCCACAAATGGGAAACCTCGTTTCTTCTATATTGAGTATTGTTCTGAATGAATTTTCACTGAATGGATTCTTCTCTGAGGTGGGTATCTCTATAAGCTTTTGCTGAATGAGATGAACAAATATTCATGAAAAAAAGACTGATGACACTGATATGTCATCATGTTACTTTGTTCTTGATGGATATATGGATGACATGAAGGAATAAATACACTCGAGCAGGCGTTGATCTTCAACATGTCACCAAACAAGTATATATCAAACCACAATACAGTATGCCACTAAAAATAAGTATCTTCTAAAGACGGGCATTATGTAGAAAAATAAGGATCTACATAAGGTATTCAAAACATGTTTAAAACGCCAAAAAGGTTAAAGTAGAAGAGACTGATGACAGTGAAACTTTGGATAAGAAATTAGATTAGAATTTTTAATTTTTTTTCATTTTCTATTGTTTGTTATCTAATTCTCTGTTGTTTATTATCTAATTCTCTACTAATAAAAAAAATTGAGTATAAAACGCCAAAAACTACAAACACCAAAACGCCTGATAATATGAAAATTGTGAGAACGGATGTCACACACCAACCGATGGCGGAAACATCGGGATGAGACGAACAAATAGCTCAAAAGAATCATAACACTATTGTGACAATATAGATTAAATCAAATTTTATAAATTCTAAAATGTCATACAAGATTCATACATTGAATCAAAAATAGTTCAAAACATTGTTTATTCTAGATGGGTTTCTAGGTTCATCCTAGCTTGTTTCTTCATCACTTCGTCTATCAACCTGCAACATGTATTAAAATAACATCAACAAAATGTTGGCGAGTATACAAGTTTGATACATAGCATAGTAGAATAAAATATTTAAATGTGCTCATATCCAACATGAATAAGATGATACTAGTTAACAGTTATGCCGAAATGATGTTACTCTACATGCTCAAACCAAAGTTTCCAACGCAATTAAAGTGCCTATCCAAGAGTCTAGCAGGATGGTTAACATGTTTAACTTAACAGTACCCAAAAGAATAGCGGGCAGGGCGTTACAACCTATAGCGCTATAATTGTTAAGGTAGGCTTGCTCGAAGTTAAGGAGCATATAGCCATGAAGTGTTTACATTAGCATCACATGTATAACAAGAATCAAACATTTCATGTGTAATTTGGATAGAGTGTGAATAAATAAAGTTTAACGTGTTTGTGAATTTGAATATGAATACAAGTTGCACCCAAGAGTGTTTAAAATGAAAATGAGATCATGTATACTCACAGTTTTGTGTAGGAAGTACACTTAACCGCGAGGAAAGTTGGTGGAGTCTCGAGATCACGAGTGGTTGCGTTTGCGATTCCGCAACGAAGAGATTATTTCAGTCGTGACTTCGGACGTCTCCGGCGAGAGTACGGGTCCTCCGGTAAAACTCCGGCGAGCGTGAAGGTGGTTCCGACTACGACGAACAAAACACCAAAAACCAGAATTTAGATGTTGTGTGTTTTCGTTGTTCGTGAGTTACTGTTTCCGGCGACTTCGAACAAGGCGAAACGCTTATCTCCAGCAACGTTTCGAACTCCAGCAAGGGTGTACGGTTCAGCAAACTATGTTGTGGGGGTTGTGAGGGTGTTGTTATGTAGAACTTACTTCCTCAATTTATAGCTCTTGGTTCTTGTTTTTCTTTGGAATTCTTATAAACTTTTCGAAACAAAACAAGACACGAAAGGAAGTTTCGAAATCGGAAAAAAAGGAAAGGATTAGAGAGTGTGTATGTTTATAGATCCATATACGTCCAGGTTCTTGATTGATCGAGTAAATGGAAACTCGGAATCAGAATGTATATCCTGGATTATCAGCGAACAAGGAAGGAATTGGTCGCTGTGTTTCGTTTTTTGGCGGCAAAGGGGAAAACGAAATTTACGGAGATTATAAAGGTTTTACGTTTATAAACCAACTAGATATCAAGACTTGTTGGAGTGGTAAGCGTGTTTTTTGGTCAGTGGGTGAACCCGGGTTCTAGTCCAGCGGTTCATTTTTTTTTTTAGTTTTAAAAATCCAGGTTTCCTTTATACTTTTCCGTAATACACAAATAGTCCCTGTTTAGTTCAAGTTCAAATATATGCATAAATAGTCCCTTTAGATTAACTAACTATTTTATAAACCAAATTATTACTTTGTAATTGATTATTTACACAAATTAATAAACTAAAAAAAATAAATAACTATTTTTGATAGTTAAGTTAAAAGTAAAAAAAAAATGCATCAACGGCAATTTAATTCGCGAACAAAATTTTCGACGTTTCAAAGGTCTAGGATCCAAAATTTCAAAACGTGTCGGATTTTGGGAACCCAATTTGACGGATGTTACAGTCTCCCATACTTTAGGAGATTTCGTCCTCGAAATCTAAGAGGAAGACTTGTGAAAAGATGACATCTAAGGATTCAATAGAGAGAATAGATGAGAGTTGATTATAATGTTTGTTTAAGAAAATTGTTTTCATGAATGCATCACATAGCATATAGTTTCACATAGCATATAAAATGTTCAATTAGTTTCACATAGCATAATCATGAATTTCACGTAGTGTAACCTAGATAAAGAAAGCATCGTAAATTTAGTTTGTTCGCGAGAGATCATTATTATTTGTTTAAATTGCGAAAATAGTGCGATTCGTGTCTCCAATCTTGCAATGAAAGTAATGTTCAAATATAAAGTTTCATTGAGAACGAAGAAGAGTTGGTAACTACCTCTGAGGTAAGGAAATCACCCCTAGCTCATTGGTGAAGTTGGAATGTGAGCGGAGCTAATCGTCAAGGTAAGGAAATCACTCCTATCTTAATGATAAGTTTCCATTTTTGGGAATATGAGTATTAGCATAAAAATTTTGAACAATCCACATGACATACTTAGTTAACAAGATTAACGTATCACTGGCATGTGAATAAACAGGTCAACCCATCGTGTATCGCAATTGAATGACTTAACGTGACCTCTCATTCACGGGTGGTGCGCTACTACTATAGCACTACGCATAGTGTTATACATGTTAAGGTGCGGCTTCTTATGAAGTTAATGACAAGTTTATCACATAAGAATAACCAGTGACACGAATCCAGTGTAACATATTAGCATGCAAGATTGAAATGATATATCGTACATGTAACACCCCAAAAATATAAAACTTTGTGTTTATTATAAAGTGTTAATTTAGCAAGAATCAACTAACTAGGAACCTGTAACCCAGTTAGTTACAAGTCTTGAAATAACTTAACACTAAGGTTAAAACACTTAAACTTAAAGTTAAATGATAAGTTGAGGGACCAAACTAGTCAAAACTGAAAGTTAAATACTAAATTAGTAAACAAAACACAAAAAAAACCACACAATGGTGGGTGGGCATCGATCGAACAGGAGAGAGGGCGACCAGGAGTTCTCTCCAAACCCTAGCTTCACATAAAATTCACAAATTGAAGCCCTCAATCCACTCCAAATCAGGTTCTAAACACAAATTAGAGATCACCTAGTTGCAGGGATCAAAAGGTATGTAAAATTTTTGGTGTTTTGATTCGAGTTCAGTTTTAGGTTAAATGAGAAAATCAGGAATTGAGCTTGAATATGTGTTGCATGGTTGAATCTTGAAGTAATATGATGTCTAGAGTTAAACTCTAGAGGATTCTTGTGAAAACCTTGCATGATACTTGTAGGGTTTCATAATCACCATTGTAGGTGATTGATGAGCTTGAAGAAACTTGATAAATGCTAAAATTATAACTTTGTTCTAGCACAATCTGAATTTAAGAAGTAATTTCAGAAATATTGATGTTAGGATAAGTGTAAAGTTGACTAATTGAAGTGAAACTAGACGATAATTACAAGTCATAAACTTGGTGATGATTATGTGAAAATCTGACCCGCTAGGTGTTTGTTGAAATGCCTAAGTGAGGATTAAAATGTTAAAAGTTGGGTAAAAACGCAAATTTGATCATTGTAGAGAATTATGCGTTAAAGCTTATGAAAGAGTTCTAAACTGGTTGTGAATTGAACTCTTTAGGCAAAGAATCCGGAACGTCAAGCGGACACGCCGGGGGAGATACGCGCTTGAAGGGGGTGCTCTAAAGGTATGTAACTTGACCCGTTACATTAAATGAATTGTTGTTAAACTATGAATAGTCGCATTGTAGAATAGAAGCTGTGTTGATTTAGAGATCATAATTGTTACTTGAATTAATAAGGTTAGAATTAATAAGGAACCGTTTGGTAGTCATCATATTGGAGGATTTCCACAAGATGAGCCAACGGATCGAATAATAGTGTAAATTGTAGTATTGGTGTTTTAACTAGTTAGTAATGGCGATAACCATCACAAGAGCATTAAACCATGGGATTGGTAAGGAAATGCAGGTGATACTAAGCCCTGGAAGATGGGCATAAAGCGCCAAAGGCTTACTAGTAAAAAGTTAGTAAAATGTGTAGAGTTAGAGTGGGTCGAATAAATGCATAGTGACATTTAATCGTTCGGTCCGTAAGTTAAATTTTCGGTATATTAGTTGTAATGAGCATGATCGTCATGGATTTACAGACATATAGGAAAAGAGTCGCCTAAAACGACATGTGGATTTGGGCAAAACAAACAAAATCAGTCAAAGAATAAACTTCCAGAGACTACCGTAAGTTACGGTAGTACCGTAACTTACGGTAGAGACAAAAATGCTACGGTGGTTTTCTCCTGCTTTACGGTGGAACCAAAGTCTCCCAGGAGCTACCGTAACTTACGGTGTCTACCGTAAGTTACGGTAGAGCCCTGACATTCATGTTGAATTTTGCATATCATTGTTAAATCGAATACGTTTTAATCGTAGTTTCGATTATGTAATATTTCTGAGAGCTCTAATACTAAATTTTGTTAAAAATCTCCAGCTTTTAGGTATTGCAAATATGTGGATTGACGATCAAGTGATGCTTCAAGAACCGAACACAAAACTTTTGGATGTTTCCGCACTATTCTGATCTAGTTTAATTATGTAATTTTATAAACACTACTGAATGACTTATGTTTGAAATTACTGATTTGACTATGTTAAGTACTATGAAGTATAACTTAGTTTACCAACTAAGTTCTTGTTAACTATAAATTTTCTTTTTACAAATACCGCATTTCTTATGATTAAATAGTGAAATTATAAGACGGGTGTTACAAGTTGGTAATCAGAGCTTAAGGTTGTCAACAAGTGTTCGGTTCAAGCTTGATCGATTGTCCGGTAAGAATTAATGTATTATTTTAATGGATTATATCTTATGTAAGAAATGAGATGTGAATGGATGTTCATGGGAAGAGTGTGTTAACTCACTCAAACCCGGAAAGTGCACCAAAAGTGAATGGTTAAAGCAAGTTAGGAACTTGGCTAAACCGAAGCAAATAAAGCTATGTTATAAATGAAATGTTTAACGTTTAATGCAAACATTTTAGTTAAAAGATGTCGGAAAGAAATGATAATGATACGGTGCCGAAGGTCACCGAACAGATGAAAGAAATGTCCAGTGTAACTGAGAGCGAATTAGCATCTCAATTAACTGAAGAGATGGAAGCTAAAATTTCTGAAGAAGTCGGAAAGGCAATAGAAGTCAGTCTACCGCAGTTCGCTGAGAGACTACAAACCACAATTTTGCTAGCAGTAGAGGATATGATAACTGAATTAAAAGATAGTCTTTCATAAGAAAAAGATGACGGGAGTGAGTCGGATGTGGACCCAAGACCCGTAAAGAAATCAAAGCCTGATACCCCGAAAGAGAAGACAAGGTCTTCCCACACGACAGCCGCGGAAGCTAAAGCTGAACCTGATGTTGTTCCAGGTATGCTTATTACAAATTTAATTCCATTATAAATTTTATTCAATACTAGTGTGAATAATAGTTACATAGGGGCATACATGAGTAGTCAAACGGGCAAGTTATATGAAAGAAATATATATGCATAAGAAAATAAACAATGGTGACTTGGTGAGCATGTGAAACCAAGGCAAAAGTAATCACGATCAATATCGTCATGGGAAGGAGTGTGCGTACACTCGAACCCGGGAACTTAATAAAGTGAATAACTGATGTATTGGGAGGGAGTGTAATAACACCCGAACCCAGAAATTTGCAACAAAATAAATGACAAGGACAAGGTTATAGACTTGGCCAAACCAAATAAAAACATGTAGAAACATCGTTCATATTGATAAACGATGAGGGTAAATTCCATATAACGACATGGAATGATAAAATGAAATGAAATGATTTCTAATATTGTTACAATAATATGGCGTCAACTATAGTTGACGACTATACGGTATCCCTCATGAATGAGGAGATACGCGAAGAGATCTATGGGAAAGTCGGAAAGGCTACTGAAGTCGTTTAATCTAGAATAATGAAAAGGTTACAAGTCAAACAAGATAAATAAAAGAATAAAATATGCGATTGAATAAAGGCGATGGATTTCGCTAATACGACTAGATAAATCTAAATGAAGTCTAAATGCATGCCGAAGTGGTTGCTTTGATAATGGTGTCAGTAAAATGCCCGATGGATGGGTATGATTTCAGATATATGCGTAAACAAAGAGACGGGAACGCGGATTAAAAAGACGAAAGACTCGAATTTAGAGTTGTGACTAAAAGACAACAAAATTTCGCAAAACATAAATTTTGAAAGTTATGTTCAACTATTTCAATATTGATAGGGCTGAATAAAATATAATACTTGATATTCCAAGTAAGCGCAAACCGAATAGTGAAAGTGCGAAATATTACTGAATCTATGTGATAGGTCGTAAAAGCGTATAGAAAGGAAAATGCAAACCAATGAAACCGAAGTGTTAAAAATAGTAAGATAAAGAACCCGGGTAACGGGTTGGAAGGAAAGTAGGGGCACAAACCAAACAACGGGACGAGTGGGATAAACAGTCGTGAATACGACGTAAGAAGTCAAAGAGTTGGAAAGATAATCCGAAAGAAAATGAGTGTAGCATTAGACTATGATTAAGGTCAAATGAATTTCAAAAGTGAAAATAAATTATTCTAAACATAAAAAGGGGCGCCTTGAAGCCATATGTATATATATACAATTAAATAAAGACACAAGTAGAAAGTGATATACGGGATCACTATAAACTTCGGATCATAAACAATATAAAGGTCTACGGGATCAAAGTGACCATCGGGTCACAAATACGAAGAAACAAACTATAGGGTCTCACCTTAAAAAGGTGAAGATTTAATAAAATAGCATACGAGGCAAAGTGAAGGAATCTACGGGTCACTTGGGATTAAGCATGAGGACTGGTTACGATTCTCCGCGCAATATAATAACGGAAAAAGAATAAATTCTTGCCGTCAATCCCTAGATATGAGTAATTGACATAAGTAAAATAGATAGACGTTAAACTAAAATTCAATTTTAGTAAGAAGTGGCGTTTAACAAATATGAATGTTATAGAGAAATCAGAACATAGCTAATATTAATGAATGTAGATCTCAACACCGATAGGTGTGAGACACTATGTTCGAAAGAAGATTCATGATAATGAAGAGCTAATGAAAACTTAGACATGATGTGATGCGATGCGATGCGATCATAGTCACAAAAGTGACATAGAAATACAGAATATAACCATGTCGTAACGCGAGCTATGGGATAGGAAATCATAAACTCATGTGAGACCGAATATAACAATATGGAAGACCCGGATTATGGGCATAAAATGATGATGATTAATTAATCTAGCCGACAAGACCATCCAGAGTCAAAAAAAAAATAGTGATGCGATTTACACAAAACACTTGTCAATGTAAGATTAGTATGGGGCGAACATGTTGATGAACTCATACTATTGAGTGGTCAATTGACAATTGGGTCAATTAGGTAACAAAATAAGAAATACAAGATAAAAGTTACAGTCCATGAGGACTTACTCGTGAAAGACACATGCGGATGACAACTTTTGACTAGAAGAAACAATGACTTAAAAATGAAATTAAGCTAGTTGGGTCCAAACCAAAGGACTACTTAAGGAAGGTTGTCAGAAGTATATACTAATGAAATAGTGGCGTGACACGGAGTACCGGTATCCATTGTGTCCGACAGAGATACTCGGTTTACTTCAAACTTTTGGCGCGAATTCTAAGAACAAATGGGAACTAAGTTGTTATTTAGCACCACGTACCATCCACAAAAGGATGGACAAAGCGAAAGAACGATACAGACGTCAGAAGATATGTTACGGGCGTGCATTATCGATCTTGTGGATAGCTGGGATGTCTATCTGCCATTGGTCGAATTTTCATATAATAACAGTTACCACGCAAGCATCGGTATGGCTCCGTACGAGATGCCTTACGGTATAAAGTGCCGGACCCCGATGTGTTGGGGTGAAGTGGGTCCACGTGAACTTGCCCACCAGGATATAGTTCGAGCCACTAATGGAAAGATTGATGTGGTTCGAGCACACTTGAAAGCGGCTCAAGACAGACAAAAGTCGTATGCGGATAAAAGGAGGAGACCGATCGAGTTTCAGGTTGGCAACAAAGTCATGCTTAAAGTATTCCCATGGAAGGGGGTTATCCGGTTTAGAAAGAGAGGAAAATTAAGCCCGAGATTTATTGGGCCATTTACAATTTCCGAAAGAGTAGGGAAAGTAGCATACCGCCTTGAACTACCGAAAGAATTAAGCAGAATTCATAGCACATTTCATGTATCACATCTTCGGAAATGATTAGCAGATGAAACAACCTATATCCACTACGATGACATCGAGATGGATGATAGACTAAACTATGTGGTGAAGCCCATCTTGATTTTGGATCGTAAGGTGAAAACCTTGAGGAATAAAGAGATCAATCAAGTAAAGGTTAAATGGGAACACAAGAAGGGTTCGAATACCACATGGGAATCCGAAGAGGAGATGCAACGGCTCTACCCTTCATTAATTGGTACGTAATTCGGTTTCGGGGACGAAACCCCTTTAAGGGGGGTGGACTTGTAACACCCCAAAAATATAAAACTTTGTGTTTATTATAAAGTGTTAATTTAGCAAGAATCAACTAACTAGGAACCTGTAACCCAGTTAGTTACAAGTCTTGAAATACTTAACACTAAGGTTAAAACACTTAAACTTACAGTTAAATGATAAGTTGAGGGACCAAACTAGTCAAAACTGAAAGTTAAATACTAAATTAGTCAATTATCAGGTCCTGAAATAGTACAAGAAACTACCGACAAAATTACTCAAATAAAGGAAAGGTTAAAGACGGCTCAAGATCGCCAGAAGAGTTAGGAGCCATAATTTTTGCTCTTAAGATTTGGAGACACTATTTGTATGGAAGTAAGTTTACTATCTATACAGATCATAAGAGCTTAAGATACATATTTGGGCAAAAATAATTGAATATGAGGCAAAGAAGATGGATGGAGATTCTAAGTGACTACGACTGTGATATTCAATATCACGAAGGAAAGGCAAATGTAGTTGCAGATGCCTTAAGTCGTAAGTATCATGAAAAGCAAAAGCGAGTTTGTGCTCTTAGATTAAATCTTCAGTTAGATTTAATTGAACAACTGAAAAGCATTCAAGAAACAGCAATCAAGGATGATGCTGAAGGAATGAAAGGAAGAATAAA
>JARYGA010053526.1:0-25158 GCA_030545235.1 Helianthus tuberosus
TGGCGGTTGATAGCGGCGGTGGATGATGGCAGCGATCGGAGGTGCCTGCAGCAATGGTGGGTGGCGGCGACGGAGGTGGTGGCGGCAGCAGCGGTAGTGAGTGGCGACAGAGGTGGGTGACGACGGTGGATGATGGTGGTAATGGGTGGTGGCAACGGTGGTGGGTTGTGGTGTTGTTGTAGGTCCCGAAATCTGAGGATCGATAACGAACCGAATCACTTGTTTATAGCAAACACGGTCACGTGTGCGGAATCCACGTAACTATGCCAAATCAAACATACTAAAGCAATAACAACAAAGGATTAATCAATGAAACACACTCGATTGATTAACGGGATGAGAACCGATTATAAACTGATACAAACACAGTTCAGACAGAATTTCGACAGAGTTTTGTTACTGGTTATTATCTCATCTCTATTTCATAATGAAACAGGATGTTGTTTATATAGTCCCTGGGCCAAGTTTACTGCGAAACACAAAGTGTGCCGGCGAAACTGAACATGGGCCAGTCATTGGGCTTGAAACAGCCCATTACACGACGAATCAAAGTGTGATTCGTCATGACCTTCAACGAAACAGAAGTAAAGGACATTGGTCTGTTTCGTCATGATGTGTTACGACGAAACAGACCTGTTTCGTCGAGGACTGCAACTGTTGTGATTGTTTCTGCAAACAGACAGCAACAACAGAAACATATAAACATAATAATGACCATACTACCCTTTAATGCAACATGCATTGTTCATAATACTTTACATATCAAAAGAGACAAACAAGTCGTACACAAGCAGATAGGAGGATATCTGACTTGGTCAACATAACATACAGACTCGATAATTAATAAAAGACCATACAAAATACATCGTTAAACAAGACTAGTCACAGACATTAAAAATGCATCAACAAACTCCCCCTTGTCTGTTACTCGTCTTCGGTCTTCTATTCTTCCATCTCAGTGTTGTTCGGACCACGAACTGCCCGAATGTATGCCCCGGTAATAGCAAAAACACGCTACTCGCTGAAACTTTAAAGCTTGACGTGCATCCTGATCTTCATAGAAAATATCATGACGATATAATCTGCTAATATCAGCCTCGGACATGTTGACTATCCACATCGGATCCAACATCTGGTAATTTGCACGATTATCTCTAAACACAATTATAGCTTCATGAGTATCCGAGTCGTAGCACCATAATGCCATGTCTTCAAGAAAATCTTGCTGCATAGGCATCAATGGGATTTTATCTACTACCCTCGGAGGCTGGTACACAAGTTTGTATCTGCAAGTGTTGGTGTCCGGATCAAGAGTAAACTTGATCGGTTGATAGACAGGAAATTGTGGCTTGTATGATTCATCCTTCCAGCCTGTCTTCTTGTTTACTTTAACCAGTCGCTCAAATAAAGTAGCGCCATCGTATTTTGACCGATTGATAAGCTCAAGCCTTGTCAACGCAGCAACATCATAAAATGGTAAGGAAAGAATGCTCAGCAGTGAATTGAAATACAGAATTCCGTATTCACGTTTGATAGCAATGCAGTGTATATCTTGAACAAACATCCAGCAAAGAATCCTTCCACTTGGCTTTGCCTTTTCAAATTGCAAGTAGTCGACTTGAGCTTTTTCAGGCACAGGCTTGGAGACTTTAGATATAAACTGTTTTCTCCATTTAGAAAATGCATCTGTGTCTTTTTCAGACGAATTTCGATTCTTTAAGTGCTCGTCTATGTCATCAATATTCTCCTTCATCCAATCTTCATCAAACGAAGAAAATTCAGTACCATCTGTTCGAACATACGTTGATTTTGATGCTACACCTTCAAACACAATTTCATCAATATCTTCAACATTAGTTGTATCAGTCTCAGTCGACATTTTATCTATCTCAGCATCATCAATTTCTCTCATAGAATGTAGAATACTCAATTGTTCCTAAGAAATATCTTCTATTAACTCCCCTTCTTCAAGCAACTCTCCCGTAAATGGATGAATAGCCTGTAGAGCAATATCAGCACTGCTTACTATAGAATAAGTACCTTCTATCTGTTGAACTTTTCCAGTAGAAGTTCCCTGAGATGATTCGACCACTGTAGGTTGAACTGTAACAACTTCAGAAGTAAGTGCGGTTGGCTGCTTCTGTGATGTACCAGAAGTGTCAGGATTTCCTTGGTCTTCCGTATCATCATCCTTTTTCTTCAGTACTTCTTGTTGTTTACAATGATAATCCCACAGAATAGCAAGCCTTCTCTCTTTCTCTTCATCAAGAGCCTTCAAGCAAGCATTTTCAGCTTTAAGCAAATCAATTTCAGCTTGTTGTCGCTCTATTACTGTTTGCTGTTGACCAACGGTTGACTTCAATTTGTTAATTTCCACCGATTGTTTAAGTTGATCATGCTTCGTGAGATTACCGAAATGAGATTGCCTCTGAAGACGATCAGCAGCTGCTTCAAGTGTAGAGAATAGATATCTGATCTTTTCGTCTTGAGAAAATCCAGAAAATGTCCTATGACGTTCAGCACTGATCTGCGAAGTGGTTGCTCTGATTGCAGAAGCCATAGTTCTTTCAGGAACTGCCTGAGGAGTAACAGATGGAGTAGCAGCAGCTGATGTAACAACTGGAGTTTCTGTAGCTGAAGTAACTACAGGAGCTTCTTGTACAGGCTCCTGAGGTATAGATTGTACAGGCTCCTGAGGTACAGATGAAGACTCTTGAGGCACAGATTTCCGAGTATAAGTACTCAAATATCTCCTAGATTTCTTCTTTTGAACTTCAACAGCTTTCTCAGCTCTTCTTTTTGTTCTTCTTTCACCTTCAGGATCCTCTGGAACATATTCTGGATCATCCTCAGTTCTAATCTTTCTATACCTTCTTACTCCACGTATATCGATATACATTTCGTATCCAGGCTCAACTATATGATCACTAGAACTAGAATCAGATTCATCATCACCACTTGCTGAAGAACTACTAGCTGATGTACCAGAAGCTGCACCTTTGCTCGATGTACCAACAGCACCAATATCACCACCATCATCACTTTCACCACTACTTTCATCACCATCACTACCAGACTCATCTGAATCAACTGGGTCAGGACCAAATTTCTCTATCCTTTTTCTTTCCAACTCAGGTTCTTCATCGTCAGATTGGCTGTCATCATGACGCCATTTATCATTTGCTGGAGCAACATAATCAGGATTCACAAGTGCGCCAAAAAGCTTCCTTGGAGGAACGCTTTCTTTGTATCTTTTGGCGGCAAGAGTCTTGATTAGCCTTAAAGAGTTGAAATTCATCGCCTCTATCTTCAGAAGATCATTTTCAGCTTTAGGAAGGTCTGGATGTTGAACATTCATAATCATTTGTATAAACCGCGGATACATCCAAAACTTGTTCCCGGTTGTTCTACTACCAGTCCTTGTCATATTCTCTTTCATGTTGCTGAAAATATACTTTGAGATGCTAAACGGTTTGTTTAACACCAAAGCAACCATGAAACCAACGAGATCATCTCCAGCCATATCATATCCAGACCGTCTATTGCTGAGACACTGAATAAGAATATTCAATAAAAACTTGTAGCGTAATGGAAGATCACCTTTGTTGATTTGTTTGACGAAAAGGTCTCCTTTACACTTCATCCTTAACAAACAGCCTCGTGAACACATGATTGGAATTGAATATGGAGCGTTCAGTTGATCTTGTAATTGAAGAACTTCATTCAATATCTCCGGAGTAACAACGACATACAGATCATTCACACGACCTCTTATAATATCCTTTCCATCGATTTGAACTACGCTTGCAGAATCCCAGAAAGCTTTAATTAGTGATTTGTAGACGGGTGTCGAGTATGTAACAGCATGATTGATACGTGACTCCATGATCCACTTCGTGATATCTTTAAATTCCATGAGCTTGTCTTAAGGATCCAGATATGCAACTTGATTATGACGCTTCTCTGACATAATCTCCTCTTCAGTTTTGTTTTCTTTCTTTATCGCCTTCTTGCGTTTTCCTTTTTCTTGCGGTGCTTTCAGAGCCATCTGCACATGAAAATGTCCAGAATAAGTCACATTTGATATAACATTGCATTTAGACATGTATGAATACAATTTCATGTATCCACATAACAGATAACCTATCAAAACATGTCTACTGTGAACAAACAGCAACAACAGAAAACAGCTAAGGCATGTACGACGAAACAGAAGATCAACGACGAAACAGAAGTTTGTGCGACGAAACAGAGGGTTGACCCTTTGACCAGTTAGTTTCGTCGACGTTTTGATTCGTCGAGTCTATTTCATTCCATTTCTGATTCGTCGTCTCTGATTCGTCGTCTGTTTGATTCGCCGTCTGTTTGATTCGCCGGAATTAGGTTTAATGTGATTCGTCAAATATGGGGGTTTTTGTGTTTCGTTGTTTTGTGGTTTAACCAAAGAACGAATAAAAACACAAACACATTCAACATAATTATTTATACCCAAACCAACTTATGACAACCCATATATGATTTCCGATCCAAAAACCCATTTAAAACAGTTAAGAATTTTATCAAACAAAAACCCCTGTTTTTGTTACAAAAACCCACTTCCAAATCAAAGCAAATCAAACAAAATAAACCTAAATCTATCAGATACAGAAGGAAAACACAATACATTTAACATCAACACATATATTATCAAAGAAAACAAAGTCTCAAAGGGGTCTCTGAGGGTTTCGGATGAAAAACCGACGGTTCAAAATGTTCGGAATGCGAACCAGAACGTTTTACTACCTTTGATTTTTGTAAGATTTTGATTAAAATCAGATGTTTTGAGTGATTTGTGAGAGTGGCCGTAGGTATGGGGTTTTGGGTGTATGAAGAAGATGAAAAGTTTGATGTTTTGAAAAAAAATGAACAACTGGGACCCTTATATACACCGCCTTGATTCGACGAATCTGATACTTCGACGAAACTGGATTGGGCCCGGCGAAACTGAACGAAGTTGGGCTTAAACTTGGGCCTGAAATTAGCCCATGACGAAACTGATTTGGGCTCATGTGATTCGTCGATGTTTTGATGAAACAGATTTGATTCGCCGATGATGGTCTGATTCGTCGACCCTTCTGATTCGTCAACCATTCTGTTTCACCAACAGGTTTTTCAAAAACACAGAGGCTGGTAAGATTTTGCAGTCAAAACAGATTATGAACAAACTGAACACATTTCCATTCTGTTTAAGTTTTCAAAAACAAGAACGTTTTTATAAAGAAGGTTTCAGGCTTCCGGTAGAAAACACCAAGCAACAACTTCGGCTTAATCAAAAACGAGCTTTACACAAATATACTAGAAACAAATTTAAAGCACGGTAAACTAAAAGAAAATGCGGAAAACTGTTAAAAACACTAAACAACTGTACAAGTGCAATCTTTTTGCGAATCTCAAGGACAAGGAATTATACCAGCTTACGGTCTTAGTCAACATGATTTTGATTTCTGTTTAAAGCTCTGGATAAATATACTACCTCGATTATCAGTATTGTGATCCACATAAGCTCAAACTGATCAGACGTAATCATAATTTAAGAGATACGATTAACGGTAAGGATTATACTTACAAGTCGATGTAAATCCACTCACGACACATTCCCGTATCAAGGTATGCACGAGAATTCATCTTACCGGTGAGTATACCGATTATCATCTGTTTGACCGTATAAAAATGTGAGAAACTCACTTATTTTGATTGAAAACAAGCCCTATGTGATAAAATCACTTATTGATGAGGAACTTGATTTTCATATGCATGAGGGCACAGGAGCAAGTCCGTGAACAGGTCAGTACTTCCGTACAGCAGAGAGACGAACTTGACTCCCGCAAAGAATCTGTGATAAATTATCACTTATTTTGTTTGGACATGTGATTGTTGATCACTTATTGAGGTCGAATGCAGTATGTACACGTATGTATAGTATCATGGAAGATCTTAGACTTCGTCTCCGTTATTTTTACGGTTTGAGATACAACCATGATACCCAGATGATAAGCAGCATAAAGACCGAATATTTCAGATCTCGGCAATCTCTCAAACGAGATTTCGGTACTAAGACCATATGCCAATGAATGGTTCCCACCTGACTTGAAGTCTGTTAGGTTTGTATCATCCTGCACATTTTAGTCTGATTGTGAGCCTACCGATACATCGTTAGTAGAGATACTTATCATTTTTCTTTTTGTTTTGCATTTTAATCACGTTGACCGACCACACCAGTGAACATCATCATTTTCCTTTATCCAAGAAACTCATTTTTGGTTTTTCTATTGTTTTTGAATTTTTTAATTTTTCAAACGAAACGACAGAAAGTAAAGACATGTTTTTGGATTTTGAACTTTTGCAATGTTTTTGTATTTTCTTGAAATTTCTCCCCCTAAAATTTGCAAAGATTACGAAAACTAAAATCTTTTTGAATTTTCAAAGTTTATAAAGAAAATATTTACAAAAACGATCAGCCAAAGAAGTTTACTCGGGTATCACCTTAATGCCATTGACCAAAAGTAGATAATCAAAACGTGATTTATCAAAAGCTTTTGTAAACAGGTCGGCACGTTGGTGATCAGTGGGGACATGAACGACATCGATTAACCTCTTGTCAAAACAATCACGTATGAAGCGATATTTAATGTCGATGTGTTTAGTCTTAGAATGTTGCACAAGATTTCTAGTGATCTGTAAGGCAGCATTATTATCAACAAAAATATGGGTAGATAGGAATTCTAAACCGTAGTCGCGCATTTGTTGTTGTATCCAAAGAACTTGGGAGCAACAACTCGGGGCAGCAATGTATTCTGCTTCACATGTTGATGTAGCAACACACGTTTGCTTCTTGCACTGCCACGTGACCAGGCGATTTCCTAGGAACTGACATCCTGCTGTTGTCGATTTGCCATCGATTTTGCAACCACCGAAATCAGAATCACTGTATGCAATTAATTCAAAACTATCATCCCTAGGGTACCAAAGACCGAGGTCTGGGCATCCCTTCAAATAGCGTAAAATTCTTTTGACAGCTGACAGATGAGAGGCCTTCGGGTTTGCTTGATATCTTGCTAGCAAGCACGTTGGGTACATGATATCAGGCCTCGAAGCGGTGAGATACATGAGAGATCCGATTATGGCACGATAGTACGAGGAGTTGATGCTTTCACCCTTCAAATCCGGAGTAATCCCGTGATTCTGCGGAAGTGGGGTACCAATGGGCGTTGCATCTGACATTTGGAATCGGCTCAAAATGTCACCAACATATTTAGTCTGATGGATGAATATCCCAGACTCTGTTTGTTGAACTTGAAGGCCCAAAAAGAAATTCATCTCTCCCATAGCGCTCATTTCGAACTTTTCTTGCATAACACTTTCGAATTGCCTGCACAAAGAGTCATTAGTAGACCCAAATATTATATCATCAACATATACCTGCACCAGCAGAAGATCTTCATCTTGTTCTTTGATAAAGAGTGTGCAATCAATAAGACCTCGTCTAAATCCATTCTCCAGCAGATAGTTTGATAAGGTTGCGTACCAAGCCCTAGGTGCTTGATGTAGACCATAAAGAGCTTTGTTGAGCAACCAAACCCGATCGGGGTGAATAGGATCTTCAAAACCTGGAGGTTGTTCGACGTGCACCTCTTCTTGAACAATACCATGAAGAAAAGCACTTTTGACGTCCATCTGGTAAACTTTGAATCCTTTGAAAGAAGCATAAGCTAAGAAGATCCGAATAGCTTCCAGACGTGCAACAGGTGCATAAACTTCATTGTAGTCAATGCCTTCAATCTGGCAAAAAACCTGAACAACCAGTCTCGCTTTGTTGCGAATAACAACTCCACGGTCCTCTTTCTTGCATTTATAAACCCATCGTGTGCCAATTTTCTTGTAATTTTCCGGTTTTTCAACAAGCTTCCAAACGCCAAGCTTTTGAAATTGCTGCAGTTCATCCTGCATGGCTTCAACCCACGAATTATCTTTTAAAGCTTCCTTCCAAGATTTCGGTTCTTCTTGTGAAACATAACACGCGAAGGACCAATCATTTTGGAGACCAGATTCTCTAATAGCTGAATACAAACCAGCACTCTGGTTGTTTCTCAGCTGATTACGCGTCTGCACACCTTGTTGGACATCTCCTATGATATTCTGCTGTGGATGGGTATCGTGTATCCTCATTTCAGAATTTTCAGGAACACGAGCATTAACACCCAAATTGTTAATATTAAGATCAACAACCAACTCCACGCCTGGAATATGCGTAGAAGTGGATGCATTTCCTTCAGCAGTATCATCGACTTGCACATGAGGAGTATCAACAGAAGTACCCTGAACTGGAACAACTGGAGATGAAATGCCTTCAGTCGCATCCAGATTTTCTTCATCTTCTTCTAATGACTCATTGTATTCAGTAGCATTTTCAACTTCCTCATTTTGAACTGTGTTGTTAGACGAATTAGAACTTTGTGAGTTAACAACAACAGGTCTAACTAATGACGATTCAGCAGCATTGTCACTATCAAATATCATTCTAGCAGCTGCGGAATCTTCATCAAAGGTTGGCAGATCAAAGGAGTTGAATAGCCCATCGTAATCGAACATCCAAGGATCACCTGGAGCTTTAACAGGACTTGTATATCTCTGAACCCTTACCTCACTCCATAGCTCAATCTTTTTGGAAGTCAGATTCCAAACACGAAAATTTGGTGTAGCATATCCAAGGAAGAAACCCTCGATAGCTTTCGCCCCAAACTTTCCATCCGGATCAATCATAGTGCATGGACCGCCAAAAGGTTCTAGAATTGAAAGATCTGGTTTCCTTTTCTGTAGAAGTTCGAAACAAGTCTTGACATGTCTCTTAACCGTAAGAACTCGGTTTAATGTGTAGCAAGCAGTCGACACAGCCTCTGCCCAGAACTGAACAGGAAACGCCGACTCTACCAACATTGTTCTTGCAGTTTCAATTATTGTCCGATTCTTCCTCTCCGCGACACCATTTTGTTGTGGAGTGTAAGGAGAACTGTATTCATGAAGAATGCCTTTAGAAGTACAGAACTCATCCATAACACGGTTTTTGAATTCAGTTCCATTGTCGCTTCTGATCCTCTTAACTTTCAACGAGTATAGATTTTCTAACATTGTAAGAAGATCCTTGAGGATGCCAGGAGTATCACTCTTGTGTGCCATAAAAGCTACCCAAGAAAATCTAGAGTAGTCATCAGTAACTACTAAACAATAAACATCTCCGAACGTTGTCTTGTGTCTCATAGGTCCAAAAAGGTCCATATGAAGACGTTCAAGAGGCATGCTAACAGTGTTGATTTTCTTCAAAGGATGAGACTTTTTCGTTTGCTTCCCTTTCTGGCACGAAACACAGATATCTTGTAGATGAAAACTTCTCACGGGCATGCCACTCACAAGATTGTTTTTCACCAAATGGTTCATTTTTCTCAAGTGAATGTGTCCCATTCTTCTGGGCCAAGATATAGACTCCTTCTCCGTGGCTTTCGAGACAAAACATGTGACTTGTGCAGAAGTCGTAATCGCTTGACTCATATCAAGAACATAAAGATCATTGATTCTTGGAGCCGATAAGAGAATCCATTCATCTGGAATTTTAAAACCAGGTTTAAGCACATAACAACCGGCATCATCGAAATGCACGGTGAACTTTTTATCGGAGATTTACGACACACTGAGAAGATTATGATCAATTTGACGAACATAATTGATTTTATCGAAACATACAACACCATTTGAGATCATTCCCTCTCCAGTGATGTAACCGCCTTTGTCTCCAGCGAAAGCGACATAGCCTCCTTTAATGTTTCTCACATCATATAGAAGCCGTAAGTCGCCTGTCATGTGCCTAGATGCCCCACTATCAACAATCCAATGACTATTGATAGTTCCTCCTGGAACATCCTGCACATATCATCCAATGATTAGTTAAGGATGGGGACCCAAGCCAAAGTGGTCTTGGGTCTTCCCTGAGCATCACAAATAGTGATCTCGATTTGTTGATGATTTTCTAAACGAACAGCTCCCCCTGAACTTTCACTCTTCCTAGGTTTCCAAGTTTGTTTTTGTTTACCAGATTGAGTTTTGTAAACAAATTTTGAAACTTCTGGTTTTAAAGGTGAACTTGGTTCCCTTTGAACAGATTTGACCTTAGATTTTAAAGCCTTTTCTATTTTCTTCACATGTTGATGTCGTTGTTTCGTTTCCTGTTCTTTAACAGTTCTTTTATCATGTTTAGGCAAAACAGGACGACATTTAGGGTGAATCGTTTCAGGTGATGCTCTCTCAACAAATTTCTCTTTCGGAGTGTTTGCACAATCTTTGATGATGTGCCCAAACTCTCCACATTTAAAACACGTTCTCCTTTCAACAAACTTAGGAGAACTGGATCGACGACCAGATGTCAAACTTGTATAACCCGAGGTACTTGCTTTTTCATCACACCCGTTTGAATGTTGAGTGTAATTGTTTTGACTATCACGTTTTAAAATTTTGACTTGTACAAAATCAGTGTTTGACTTGTTTTCAAAAGTCTCAATTTTATCTGTACCCCTCGATTCCACAAATTTGACATTGTTGTTTTTCTTCTGATAACGAGCCCCTTTTGTTTCAAATTTTGATTTAGAAACATTCGGCAATTGAGCTCGTTGATCTGATTGTTTACCCTTAGAAGCAATAGGTTGTTGCTTAGAAGGTGATTTCTGATTTCCAAATTTCTTTTTGATTTCAGCCTTAGGAATTGAATTACATTGAGTCACAATAACTCCAGGAATCGACCTTCCCAAAAACTTACTTGTGTTATTTTCAAAAACATTTTCAATCGATGATGGATTGACATTTTTAATTGGAAAATCATTATCTGAATAGATTTTAGAATCACCAACCAAAGTGTACAACACAATATTACTTTTAACGGTAGACACAGGATCTATCACTTGTTGAACAACAGGTTGAACAGCAGGGGTAGGAGGATCACACAGAATATGATTCTCAATTGGAACTTCTACTCTTTTAAGTTTGTCAAGTGATTTATCCTGATTACTCACATCTGATTCTGGTTCATCATCCGACGACTCATAGTCCTCAATGATTGGAGAACTTTGTTTCGTAGATGTTGAATCTTTTTGCTCAGAAGTTGTTCTTGGAGAATTGTCCGATTTGAACCCTAGACCAGTAGTAACTTCCTCATAATTAAGAGGCACACTGGGTTCAAACCGTGGCATTTCTTCTTCATCAGGCATATAAGCATAATTATGTCTCAAAGGGGGCGGGCATTTCTCATACCCAACACCTTTCTTGTTTCCCTTTAGTTGTTGAACATCAATAATGTGATCGAGCACAAATCAGGAGTTAGAATAACTCTCCAACTTTTGCTTGATTGCATCATGCTCGCATTTTACTATGGCTAATTCCCTTTTAGTTTCCTCAACAATGTTAATGTAATCATTTATACTAACTTGTTTATGATAAACAGTTTTTGTCACTTCGGAAACATTTTTCTTTAGAGTTTCAATCATAGATTTAAATTCTTTTTCATGTCTAACTAGAGCCATATTCGCTTCTTTGCATTTAGCCATTTCAACAACTAAACTCTGATTGTGAATATGAATCGTATCACATTCAAGTTTTATTCTATCAAATTCATTTTTCATATACTCACAATCTCTACAGTTGATAAGAATTTCAGATTTTACCTGACTTGTAGAAGCTGAGACATTTGCCATAAAGGCAGTCTGATAAGAAAAAGATCCGTCTTCAGAAAAGAACTTCTCCATTTCTTTAGATGCTACCTCAGCCTTCTTGATCAGAACTGATTTCTGACATTTCAACTCTTCTGCTTCATTCAATAAGTCATCAAGATTAGAACTTGCTTCTTTGCTCACATCAGATTCAGAATGATAATCGCTCGAAGTAGAACTTTCTTCATCAGAACTCCCGGTATTACCAGAACTGTCGTCACTTTCAGAAAATTCTTCCTTATGAACGTGCTTGATGTGATTGATGATTTTTGCATAACACGCTGTTCCCCCGTTATTTTGATCACCTTCCCCAAGTTGTAAAGACCAATTAAACCCTTCATCAGCTTGTACGGTTAATGCACGATCTTCGTTTGATGGTCCAGACCGATTCTGGTTAGTGGTGTTGTTTACAGCCACTATCCCTTTTCCACGATTGTCTTGATTTGCATTTGAAGTACTCGTCTGATTACGGAATGGGTTCTGATTGCCTTGTTTGCTTGGTCGGGTGCACTCACGTTTGAAGTGCCCCTTTTCGCCACAATTGAAGCATGTAACTGCTTCTTTATCAAAACCGTACTTTGTATCCTGTTTGCTTTCCAAAGAACTTCTCCCTGTTCGAACCATAAAGTCCTTTGCCCTTCTAACAGCACTTGCGAACGCCCACTTTATATCCATCAACTCCATTTCATCACGGTTGATTTGTAGATAGTCTTCGTTGGTCAAACTGATGTTTCCAATTTGACCTGCGACCAAACCGCAGTAAGCACTGACCATTGTATTAATAAGTTCCATATGTTCCTTTGCTACTTCAATGCTAACATTTGAGAGGTTTGATGTATCAACTTTGACTGTGTTAGGGTTTGGGGTTGTAGGATTGTTGGTATAATGAGCTTGCTGTTGTTGTGGTTGGACTTGTGGTTGTGGTAGGGCTGGAATAAAACCTCCTCCAGAATAAGCCTGAGGTTGAGTAGAAGAAACTTGAGGTGTATTAGGAATAAAACCTCCTCCAGAATAAGCCTGAGCTTGAGCAATTAAATGCGCTTGCGGAAGATAGGCTCTCGGATCGAAGACAGGAGGCGGAACTGATTGAGGAAACGGAGAAGAGTTTGTATTTGATACAAACGCCGTTTGTAACTTTGGTTGCTGAGCACTAGCTGACGGGTTAAAACCTCCTCCACAATACATTTCGATATTTTGAGGAGCAGCAATGCGTTTTGCTTTCCGAATTTCTTCATCATTCTTATGTTCCAGCTTCTGTACGAATTCATAGATAGTTATAGTGTCAGCATCTAGAACACCGGTATGCTTTAGAAGCTCAATGTATGGACTCCACTTTGGTGGTAGAGAATCAGCAAACCGTGCACAAACTTCCTTTTCACTTGCAGTAACAGCATAAGCAAACATTTCACTAATCAAATGATAAAAACGTGTAGTCATATCATTTAGAGTTTCATTTTCCAAGAACTGAAACGATTCAAACTCTTTCTTCAATAGATCATGCCGTGTCTTTCTAGAAGCTGCATTTCCTTCTCCTCTCGTTACCAAAGAATCCCATAATGTTTTCGTGTCCGTACAATAAGAAAATTGATGATAGATATCTTTGTGAAGCGCTTGGGTAAGAATAGCAAACGACTTTTTCTCAAATTCATATGCTTTCTTGTCATTTTCCTGCATGTTAGAAAAACCTTCGGCCGTTGAGGCTGCTACTTCGAGAGCATTATTGCGTGGAGTAATGAAACACCTCCAAAGATCAGTGCTTTGACCTTGAACATATGTATGGAAACGACCTTTCCATGATGGAAACTCGTTCATATGATTCAACTTTGGCGGGCGATTGTTGCTGCCCGTTTCGCTCTCGCTAAGCAAAAGATTTTGAATGTTTTGATTCTGATTGGATGCCAAAGCCCATTGTCCGGCACTTATAGTAGGTTGACCAAAAACATTTTTCACCCACGCTGCTGCAGAGGTCGGATCTTCACGTGGTCTCGAGTCCATACTCCAATCCCATGGACTAGTACAACTCATATTTGATGTATGTATGATAGTACCTGCACAAATTCTTGAAAACACACAGTTAGCAAGCTTTTACAAGTCCTCTGTGTAAAACAGATCTGTTCTCGACGAAACAGATTTCACGAAACAGGTTTGTTTCGTCTAAATGAATGATGACGAAACAGAATTGTGATACTTGTGATTTTGTGGCGAAACAGAAGTTGTTTCGTCGACTACTTGTTTCGTCGAAACTGAGTATGAGACAGCTGGTTTAGATATTTAAAATATCTCACTGATCAGTCAATAGATAAGTCTCAGACAACAAGATATTTATTACTGACACAAGGTATGTTTGTAACACAATTTTTCAACGTATCAGACTTTATCACTAAAACAAATTATCACACTTTTACACAAAAGTCAAGTTATAGTTTTATAAGTTATAACACTTGGTTTTTAACAATTTAACAGATCAAGATCACAGTTTTTATAAGAACAAATATGAAGATTTTCAAGAACACACCCAAGAACATGAGTTTTCCGATGAGTTTTCCGATCACCGATAATTTTCCGAAAACACGAAAATACACTAGATTTTCACTAAAAACCTGGTTTAAAGCATGAACAAACAATCTAACTTAGGTTTTTGATAAAAATCTTTAGCACACAACAATAAAACAATAGATTTTATGAATATTTTTCCAGAATATATGATTTTTCAAGAACAAATTTTCAGAAAAACACACACAAAATACTTGATAAAAAACCGAACAATGTTTGATTTTAAACAAGGATAAGAGCCAATGCTCTGATACCACTTGTAGGTCCCGAAATCTGAGGATCGATAACGAACCGAATCACTTGTTTATAGCAAACACGGTCATGTGTGCGGAATCCACGTAACTATGCCAAATCAAACATACTAAAGGAATAACAACAAAGGATTAATCAATGAAACACACTCGATTGATTAACGGGATGAGAACCGATTATAAACTGATACAAACACAGTTCAGACCGAATTTCGACAGAGTTTTGTTACTGGTTATTATCTCATCTCTATTTCATAATGAAACAGGATGTTGTTTATATAGTCCCTGGGCGAAGTTTACGGCGAAACACAAAGTGTGCCGGCGAAACTGAACATGGGCCAGTCATTGGGCTTGAAACAGCCCATTACACGACGAATCAAAGTGTGATTCGTCATGACCTTCAACGAAACAGAAGTAAAGGACATTGGTCTGTTTCGTCATGATGTGTTACGACGAAACAGACCTGTTTCGTCGAGGACTGCAACTGTTGTGATTGTTTCTGCAAACAGACAGCAACAACAGCAACATATAAACATAATAATGACCATACTACCCTTTAATGCAACATGCATTGTTCATAATACTTTACATATCAAAAGAGACAAACAAGTCGTACACAAGCAGATAGGAGGATATCTGACTTGGTCAACATAACATACAGACTCGATAATTAATAAAAGACCATACAAAATACATCGTTAAACAAGACTAGTCACAGACACTAAAAATGCATCAACAGTTGTTAATGAATGGTGAAGAGGGAATGTAATGGAAAAAAAACAGGGGGGGATGGATTGAATGATTTTGAAGGAATGGAATGCATTTTGGAATGAACGATTCCATTCCATCGACGAACCAAACACTATTTTCTTCATTCACTCATAATGGTCTATTTCATTCCACCTCTTATTCTTGCATACCAAACGCTACCTAAATAACAAAAGAAATTTGTCGCAACACAACAAACTTCTTTAAACCTAGTTTTACTAAAAAAAAAAAAAGAGAGACAGGGAAAGGAAATCGGGTGACTACTTGACCCGCGCATCTTCTTCTTCTCTTCCTGTTTGAAAAAAAAAACCTAACCCTAATCACCTATCCATGGGTCTCTTCTGCTGTGAAAATTAAAGTTGAAAAAGGTAACCAGAGAGATCTTCTGTTCTGCAAAGCGATAAAGATCGGTACGTATCTCTTTTATCCCTGATTTCACTCTTCATCGCATACTCTCTTTTTTGAAAACTTCATCTGCAGAACTTGTTCAAGATCCCTAATTCTTTCTCAATTTTATATTTCAGTATCCGAAATTTTACACTATTTATCTCGCCATTGTTGTTGGTTGCTTGCTTACACCATTGGAGAGATGGATCGAATCTCGCAGCTTCCTGATTTCATTGTTCATCACATACTCTCTTTTCTCAAAACTCCCAAAGACCTTGTTCGAATGAGTGTATTGTCTAAAACCTGGCTTCACCTAACCGCTTCTTTCCCCATTTTAGATTTCAGCATAAGTGATTTTAGCTCTGGAGAAAGTTTTTTCAATTATGTTGAGTATACAACCTCTAGATTTTGCCACCAAAATCTCCCTGCGCACAGGCTCCAGCTCGTTAAATTTCTCCGAGATCCTGCAGATTTGGATATTGTTGACAGATGCCTTGAAAGAGTTTTTAGGAATGGCGTCAAGGAGTTGGTGATTTATCTGCATAACTATTCAGATTATTCAGAACCCCCTTCTGATTCTGAAGAATCCGCTTCTGATTATGAGGAATCCCCTTCTGCAACTGCTATGCCAAGGTACCGTTTGCCAAACACACTTTTATCGGTTTCCGTGTTAACATCTTTGACCATATTTGGCTGTGACTTGCCTTCTTCGTTAACGGTTGATGCTCTCAAGTTTAAGTCTTTGACTCGGTTGAAACTCGAAAACATCCATATAGATGATGAAATGATCACGTATCTCGCCACTAGTTGCCCTCTTCTTCAAGTATTTGAGATTAGAAGTTGTCCTGGTTTCAAAAGGTTTTGTGTTCATGGGCACCAAAGTCTTCAAGAAGTTGATATTTCCTTTGATGATCCAGTTGAAAGAATAGATATTGAAGCTCCAAATCTATATGAGCTTTCTGTAGCAGATGAGGGTGAAACAGGGCAACCGCAGATGAACTTGGCTTTATGCAAAAAGCTAACATCAGTGTCTTGCGAAGGGTGGCCCTTACCAAACGACTTCTTATCCAACTTCCCTTTCGTTGAAAATTTGGTTTTGTTTACTGGTTATAATGGCAATAATCTTAAGTTGTCAAGTAATTCCTTGAGGACATTGGTGTTAAATTCAGACTTTGATTTGGAAGAAATTGAGCTAAGTACTCCCAGTTTGGGTTTATTTATTTACTCTTGTAATGAACACTATTCAGGCCTTGGGATAAGCCATTTACCCCATCTAGAATTGTCTATGCGATGCTATCTCGATGACTCTATTGATACTCTTTGGTTCCAGAAGTTGAGGCTATTTTTGGACAAAGAAAATGGCTTTAAAGCTTTGAACTTGTATCTTTGCACGGATCAGGTGCGTTTCTTTGATCAAATCGTTTATGTATTACTTTGTTGTTAACAATTAACACAAAGTTGTATATTCCCTCCTATTGTCTTGCAGAAGCTCATAGTGTTAGAAAAACTAAAGGCGGTTGAGTTGCCACCTTATGAACTTGAGCATATTGAGCTACATTTTGAGCATGAAGAATCATCAGGTCATGCCACTTTTGTGGATGCAGTACTTTGTTGTTTCTGTCCTCGATCTCTAACCTTAAGATCATCTTTTCCTTTAACTACTTTTGAAGAACAAAGTCCTCTTGTCAAGGTAAGATTCTGTTTGCACACCGTACTTAAGTAGAAATTTTGGCTTTTCTTTTATTTGTTATGTTTTCTTTAGTTTACATACGAGAAGCTACTTGAACAAGAATTCCAAGGCCAAACTAGTATTCAGATTGTGTCACCTTACTCTACCAAAGCACAAAAGCAGTTTAAGGGCTTGATGTCATTGCCAATGTCATTACCTCGTCAAGAAAAAGCAATTAGCTTTATAAAGGAAGAAGGTAAATTTTTTAATGAGCTATTATAATAGACGCATTCTTTACCTCACTTGTTAAAATCCAAACAGAATAAGCATGCGGTCAAAGGTTTGGAGATTTTCGGATGCACTGGATTTCGGAGCTTATCGGTTAATTTGGACCGAAGATTAGAGTTTAACAAATTGGAATTAAACTTTATAAGTAATATGCTTTTTAATATTTACATGTGTAGTGTGGTTTTACGCCCCGCTTGCGGTATGCTCATATAATGTATATATGCGTGGGCGCTCGGGGGGCAAAAGTGAAAGTGCACTAATTTTAACGTTATTTTACTAATTTCGTGAAAATAACGTTAAAAGAGGGGGACGGTTAATCATGCATCATGTGGTGGCGTTGATAGCCAAAAGACAAGGGGGTGCATGCACTAATCGGCGTTTGTCTCAATTGCTGAGTGTTATGTGCCTTATGTCCAAGGCTTGATGCAAAACCACAATCGAGCCGGGAGTCTCATTGGAAGCAGCCTCTCTATTCCTACGGGATAGAGGTAAGGCTGTCTACATCTCACCCTCCTCAGACCCTACCTTAGCTTTGCTATTGGTGGGATATACTGAGTATGATGATGATGATGATGACATGTGTAGTGTGGTTTTGAATCATGACAATTGGAGCTTATGCTTTGTTACTCGTTGTTCAGATTATATCTTGGACCTTATGTTTTTGCTAAGCTTGGCAAAAACAAGCGGGTGAGATCATAACGGATCAATTTAAAATGTGTCATACGAGCAGCATGAGAACTCTGAAATCAAGCGAAACCAACAAAATATCTATGTTAAAGCCGAAACTGTTCTATTTCGAAAAAACATATTGTTATAAAAGTGATAATATTGTTTTTTAATCATAGTAAGGTCTTAGAGGGTCAGCTCACATGTCCTGTTTAGACCCATTCAAACTCACCCGACCCAACCTGAGCATCTTGCACCTCTAGTTTATATCATTTTCCTCTGTTTTTATCCTCTATTTTTGGGTTCCTTAAACAAAGATCAGTACACTACACTGGTTAATGAAGCTAAACTTTCATTGCTACCTTTACTATAAGTGACCAATAATAATAAAAATTAAAGAAACTCTAAGGCTATGGGGTATGGGGCTTGGGTTGGGGCGTGGCCCTTGGGGCTTGGGTTTCAAGCCGGGCGTGGGGCGGGGGAAGCGAGCTCACATGGCGGGCTATGTATGGCCAAAACAAAATAGCCGTTGGCCAACGGCTATGTTAAAAAAAAAATTAATTTTTCACTATAAAACTCACATTTTTCTTCCATTTTTTACCACATTCAACCACATCTTCTATACATCTTCAATTCTCCTTCTACAAAACGAAAAAAATGCATCCTTACAACCGTCCTTATGACCCGAACAACCCGTATGCATTCCAAGAAAATAATCCTAGCCCACCACCCAATCGTCCAATGCCTCGTTCATTTTTCATACACTCTTCTATGCCCGTTGAAGCGAGTTATGCATCGTATATCGGGAATCGTGTGTTTACTAACTTCCCACACACCGACGATTCGATACCCACCCCGTTTACACAATCGCCCATCAACCTTTCACCAACCTCCATCGACCTTTCACAAACCGAAACCGTCCCCGAAACTCAACCACCCAACGATGCTCCTTCCGCATCGAAACCCATCAAAAAGAGAAGTCATAAGAAAAAAAACCGAGGCGGATAAAGCAGTTGAAACCGTCAAACGAAAACAACAAAAATGGGTCGTTGCTGAAGAAATTGCATTGGCGAGGGCTTGGTGTCAACAATCTCAACATCCAAGTTTAGGTATTCTTAAACTTTGTTTTTATTAATGGTTGTTTTTTATATAACTTTGTAATATATTAAATTTTGTTTTTATTAAAATAGGAAATTCTCAACATCGAACCGCCCTGTGGGAAGCGGTTAGTAGAGTATTCCATGAAGAAATGGGAAGGGATGCTTATCGTGAAAACGATAGCTTATCCTCGAAGTGGAGCGAGATAAGCACCCAACTTACAAAATATAGTGGTTTTTTAAATAAAGCAAAGCAAAACCCAAAAAGTGGTGAAACCGAAGCCGACATTTTGACAAATGCAATGGTCACATTCAAATCAAATGTGGGGACCGACTTCTGTTTCATGCATTGTTGGGAGATTTGTAAGTTCCATCCAAAGTGGGCGAATATCCCCATTGGTAGCGAAACTAACTCGTCTTCCAAAAGGTCAAGGGCCTCGTCCCAAGCCCAATCTGATGCACGAGATCAAGAGTTTGAGGACCTTTTGGATGATTCGTCAAGCCCAAACCGGCCTGAGTATGGAAGAAATGCCGCAAGAAGACGTGCTCAAAAATCAAGATCTGGTATGACATCGCCTTCAGCTGGGAGTTTGGGCTCGCGTAGGGGAATATACAGCGAGCAGTTGGATGACATTTCATGCAAGTTGGATACATTCAACGTATTCCAACAACAAAGCGCCGAAATACGAAGGAGCAAAGAAGCTAGAGATGCCCAGAAACAAAAACGGGATGATTTGAAATTTCTATCCCAGCCCATTGATCACCTAGAGGGTGAAGAGTTACAACTAATCTTGGCGATGAGAGAAGAGATAAAAAAACAAATATAAAAGTTAGGAATTTTTTTTGTAATTTTCTTTATTTAAAAATATTAAAAAAATTAAATTTGTTTTAAATAATATTCAAATAGCCCAGCGGGTCAGCCCAGCGAAGCCCACCAAACCCACGCCCCAAACCCCCGCCCCACCATACCGTGTTGAATGTGGGTTAGCCCATGTCTGCCCCCCCAAGCCACGTGTCAACTAATGCCCCAACCCAAGCCCAACCCCCGCCCCACCATACCCCACGGTCTAAGGGGCTGTTTGTTTATCTCTTAATGAGGCTCTTAATGGTTCAGACCTCTTACTGGTTCAGCACTTAGTGGTTCAGACTGTTTGTTTCGTGAGCAGATGTCTGAATGGTTCAGACATTTGCCTCTGAATGGTTAAGTATTATACAGAATCTGAATGGTTAAGACCTCTAATCTGAATTGGTAAGACATTTGCCTCTGAAGGGTTAAGCATTATATTGGCTCTTAATGATTCATACCTCTTACTGGTTCATTACTTAATGGTTCAGACCTCTTACTGGTTCAACACTTAACCATTCAGAAGTTGCCAAACAGCCCCTAACTCGAAAAGGCTATCGAGTAAAGAAGTTGAGATGGGTAATCGTGTCGGATAAGCCGCGCGCGTGACCAATCACCAGTTGACACGTAAGGCGAGATTTACGGAGTGACGGTTACCACGCGCGCGTGGCCCTCACTCGCCTGACACCAAACGAAAAGGCGTGACTGACACAGTGACAACGATCGTCACCGTGTCAGCGGTCAACTCAAACGTCGCCGTCACCAACAACTTGCATCAACCTGTCAGATTTCAAATTTCAAGAAATTTCCCGCGCAAAAACAAGTTACTTTAGCAACAAGCTAAGAAGTTGCGCCGTGTGGATAAGCATTCATACACACGCGCGCCAACCTCTCTGTCAAACAAGACAATCCCCAGAGATTTGTTTAGCGCAATGTTGCATAACACTTCATTAACAAGCTTGGTTGATGCGCCATAGTACGTGCACCAGCTATCTCGCTGCGTCACCTGAATTGTGGCACGTTACACGCGTGCCAGCTCCCACAACTTAGAAGATGCTTTGAGAAGACCCAGGCAGGACCAAGCTTAACTTCTTTTTTTCTAGTCCAGAGCTCCAACCACTTGCCTCGCGCATGGAAGCAACATTGGAATGGGGGGACTTGAAGGGGTATGGTCACTTGCCTCGCACATGGAAGCAACTTGCGTCGACCAATCAGGTCGCACGCGAGACCATACTCCTACTATATTAATCTGGAAACTTTCCTAACCTCGCGCCGACTAATCAGGTGCAACCTAGACCGCACGCGAGGTCTAGGAAAATACAAGACCAGATTTCACACTTAGCTCCTTGGATGAAAGCCCCCACTTCCTGGACCTTGCGCCGGCTACATGGGTTATTCCTAGTGGTCGCGCGGAGGACAGAAGCGCAGGTCATCCTAGGACAAGTACGAAAGGTACAAGTGGCAGAGCAGTGGACCAATGAGCGTCCAACTGGCTATATCCTATCTTGCTCCACGATTAACAATCGTACAGGAGACAAGAAAGTACACAAGGACGCATATGTGACACCAATCAGCGTGCGCCGACATCTGCTCTACGATCTCCACTTAGCCGTTGATGACAGAGAGACAACAAGGACAACGGTCAAGACACGTGGATCCATTCAACGTGCACCAACTCCATCCTCACCTAGAAGCACTAACGGTTGTTGCAGAGGGGACAAGATGGATATTCCTTGTTGTCGACTCCAGGCCCAAGGCCCATCAGCCCATCTCCTTCCACACCACTCCGGTTATAAATAGGAAACTTCACCTCCAGGTTTAAGGATTCTGTTCCTTGCTTTCTCACCCTTAATCACACACTTATTTCCTCAAAACTTATACTTATTCTCACGCCGGAGAGTGGTTAAGATGAGAATCTCCCTATTCCCCACCTCTTAACGAGCTTAACGGGGTGTTTAGTGTTTTGCAGGACAATCATCACCATTGATTGGAGAAGACAAAGAAGATTAACCTTATTTGTCGAGACACATACCACAAACTAATCAGATTAGTTTGGCGTTTCTTCAAGAATTAATTAAGGTGTCAAATACAAATAAATTATGATTGAAGTAAAATAAAGCCATCCCCTATTGAGTCACCACTAACAGGTATTTTTGTCTGTTTTGTGAATTTAAAACTATTATTGTTATGGATGGAATAATTTGTAAAGTGTGAGAAAACTTGTTTAGCATCCGTAAACAATGGCTAATGGACCCTTTTAAAATTTAAATTATTGCAAGGAGCAGCAAAAGGGGCTGTAGTCATCCATTGTTGTCTTTTTTTTTTCATTTATCCAACATTTTTTTTAAACATGGATCTGTTTCTTATATGATCAGTTTCCAGCATTGGATTGATTTGTGTTTGTGTTTGTGTTTGGTTCTATATATACATTACCTACCTGTATTCACTAACAGTTCAGAAACGGTTTACTTGTTGTAAAACGTTGAAAATCGAATTCTTAACAACGATTTGGTTTCAGGGTCTCAATTTGGAAAAAAAAGTCATTTTTTGTAATTAAAAGAACAAATGGGTCGAACCTTAAGAAGTGATTAAATTGATAGTATAAAAGTATATTCTTTAAATAAATAAATTTTATATTAAATCATGAAGTTTCAAAATTCCTGGTGGGAAAATATGATGACACACCATATACATAAGGTCCCAAACCCACAAAGAAAAAAGATCAAATCAGCTCAGCTCAGATAGAGTATAATAAATCAACTCTTCTATTGTCACAAATTCTGAATTGTGGATTTATGTTTCATAAGTTGACTTTTAGGTCAAATAGAGTATATACCTTCAGGTTCAAAACTGTCACATAATTATTACATGTCCAAGGGATTATTCAATAAAAACATATAACTCTTAACAAAAACTATCTATAAGAAAATTACTGCAAAATGTTTATTATGGAATTCGTTGTAATTATAAAATGTAGAAGCACTAAACCGACCTCAGAATTCATGAGCAATTTGACTTTTAAGTCAAACTGTGAGCTTTTGAGTCCAACATTAATATGAAGCAGTTATCTCTGTAAGGGATGTCATTGTATGACTACAGATTTTAATGTATATTATTGATTACAACATTACCTTCAAAAAAAAAACTGATGTTAATCATGAACTCAAAAGGTAACATGCTTGACTTCAAAAGTCAAAAGTCAAACTTAAAGATTCTTCCAAAAGAGCATCACTGTGTAAATGAAACTAAGATGGAAAATGATCATGTATTTGATTTGATGAATTGCCTTCCATGTTTTTGATGAAATGCTTCAATCATAACATAGATAAACATTACATTCTCTCATAGTCTCATTTGACCCGTTACGAACCCCTTTTCCCAAGTTCTTTCTTTCTAAATGATTTTAATTCATTTACTCAACAAGGACTTCTAACCATAATCATGTATATACATATTCCATCATGCGTATTTATGTTCATTTTTATTCATTATAACTTTTAGAACACTACTAAAGCAAAAATCACCAAATTATACGAAATACACACTTAAGTCATTTCATCAAACACCTTGCAGGTTTCAAAAGGGTGGTTCACACAACTTTCTTGTTGTTCTAATCAATTCAGCCCATCTGTAACAATATGTTGAGATGTTACAACATATTATTTAATCGACTAACTTTAGACACGGAGAATAGCAAACTGAACCAACCTGACATCTATTACTCATGTAGAGTGTGACACTTCGGGTTTTCCCGCACGTTTTGTTCTACGTTGTAGTTTAGTAAAATTATTGTGTGAAAGTAATAAAGGGAATTATTATATAATAGTTGTGTACAAAATGTATGCATATAAGTATATGTATTTTGATGGTGAATGATGTGTATATAAACAGCCGCACATTTCAACGGCTCGCCCTCCTGTTTGGACTCCTCCACACCACACCGAACTGCTTTAGGCCCAATCCCAGCCCACCAAAAACCCTAACAGACCACACACCCTTTCAATTGGGGCGCACATGTAAATGTGCAGTATCTTCAGGGGCGGATCTAGTGTATAACAAGGGGTAATGCCCACTACCCCTTGGCGCTCCGGCGGTAGTGTAAAATTAGTGTAAATTTTGGAAAAATTTGACGTTTTTTTCTATTTCGTTACCGCTTATTTATAAAACGTTACCGCTTGGCGCAAATCCTAGATCCACCACTGAGTATCTTTGCCCTCATTATAAATATGTGTGCTAGCAACTGTGCATTAGGAGCTTTGTTTCATCATTCATCTTACCTACTCTTGTGTCGTACACTACCCGATTAGTATATCACTATTGTTTAATGAATATACATGATAAAGGTGCACACTTGATTGATGATTTGAATGTTAAATGATTGTACATGATTACATTGATTGATGATTTCTTCTGATATTAGGAAAGAGGTGTTGTTTATAAAGATTAGGACTTGGTAATGATGCCAAAGTTTAGACTTGTATGAATGTGTATGAGATCTGTTTGAGAAAACTTGCTGTGAAAATAGAACCATGAACCCGTTTTTGGTAATGTACATGTGATAGGGTTGTTAGTAAATAGCAAGTGTATGATGTAAATGTCAGATATATGTTCATGACAAGAATGGAAACCTAAATCTACTATAGAAAGATGTAACGTGTAAATCTGTGAATGGATTGATGATCGAATTAATGTTTGATTGATTGATGCAAAATGAAACAGTCTAGGGAATGATTAGGGTTCTTAAAGAATAATGATGAATGGGTGTCTTGAATCCATCTTGATTAGATAAACTGGATTTAATTCTTTTTGTTAAAATGGACACCGTACACTCGTTAAAAGTACCACATGT
>JARYGA010053527.1:0-60561 GCA_030545235.1 Helianthus tuberosus
TGTAAGCTAAAAGAAGCGTGAATTAAGCTTAAAAGTGTTAAATACCCCGTAACGGGTCAAAATGAGTAGATATGCAAAACGGGTTAAGATTTGCATAAGAACCCGTAATTTGAACCTTGAATATTAGAAAACTGATATAATGTGATTTGCATGGCATTTTGAAGTTTAGAGTTTGATCAAAACTAGAGCTGGGCAGGAAATGCAGGTCCAGATACGGACCTGCTGGAAAAGAGCTTCCCCCGCGCCACGCGAGGGACCACCTGAAACCGGGCGCGACACGCGACAGGCGTCGCGGCACGCGAAAGAACGAGTTGAGCCTCTCGCGTGGCGCGAGAGGCATAAATCTGAGAAATTATTTTTGTTTTGTTGTTTGATGCGATGTACATGTTTTAAGCTATTTATTAAGTATCGAAACTAACTTTTAGGTTGGTTTCGATCACAGGTTAATTTCAAGAGTTACCGGAGGACGATCAAGCTCAACGGAGAACCGAACACGAATAACATAAAAGCTTCCGCACGTCGTTTCGTTGTAACTTTTAAATGACGAACTCAATTATGTTATGTTGTATTATTTTAAAATTGTAAAGTTTAAACAAACCCGTATTTTTACAAAGTATATGTAGTCATAATTACATGTTGTTTGTCGTATACTTTACAAAAACCATTAAATAATGACAAGTCATGTGCCTTATAGCACTGAAAGACAGAAAGTTGGGTAGCTGTCATTTAAGAGGAGCTTCAGCAGTTCAGTGACAACAAGTTTGAAAATCTTGTGCCACAACCAAAGGATGAGAATCTATTTGGCGAAAAGTGGGTCCTCAAAGAAAATTGCATATGCTAGGATCATGATTGTCAAGATTTATCATACTCAAACAAGTATAAATATCAAAGTGTTTTGACTAGGCAAAAAGCAAGCAGATGTTTTTATAACCACTGATTGAAGAATATTATGATGCTGCTTCAAGTAGCTGAAATATATCATCAAAAATTCAGTATCTCATTTATTCACCATCAGATATCACTTTGTGAGGGATTGCAATAAAAAGGTTTGATTTCATCTTCAACATGTCCATCCTAAAGATCAGTTGGTAGATGTACAAACTGGATCACTATGATTGGAATGCTAAACATGGATTAAAGCAAGCTTTCTTGTGTTCCATGTGTAAATAGCATAAAAATGTTTTTAGAAAAATAAAAAATTAACCTTAAAAATAGTTTAAAATTGAATTATAAATCCTCAAAGTCTGTTTAAAGCAATGATGGCATTAAAACTTTGTTAAATAGTAAAATCTATCCACTGCCAAAGTGTATCCTCTGTTTGTGCAAAACACTGATTTACAACAGAGGTTACACGTGGACAGATGTTATTCAACAGTTGTGTGCATCAGATACCATGATCACTTTTTCAAATAAATGGCCTTACATCTGAAACATTTACAAGGCTATAAAAAATTTCCAAAACAAAAGCAGAGGTTCCTGAGCAGACTTTAGCAGCTACCACTGCTCCTCGGGCACTTGCTGCTGAGCCCACTGCTCAAGGTGATCATAGCAGTAACACAACTGCTGTGAAATCCACACCTAAATCCACCAAAAGACGAAAACAAAAGAAAATTCAAAAGCCCCCCCCCCCCAAACCTACAATAAAGGCAACTCTGGAAGATGAGATCCCAGAGCAACTGCCAGTGACAACACAAAAGTCACTAGAAACCACTGCTGCTACTTCCTCACAGCAGATGGTAGAAAGGTCTCAACCCATGCCTCAAACTCCTCCTGTTTCTTATAAAAAAGAACAGGTTGTAAGAACAGGGACACCAAATTATGACGTTCTGGAATCACTTGATTCCATCATCCACAGCCCACTGCCCGGGGCAAATTCACTTTCAACTCCCATCATCACTTCACAAATACCACCATCAATAATGACCTTGTTGCATGCTTTGGATATAACTCAGACATAAATCAGTTCCTCTCAACCACCTATCACTGAGAGTATACTCTAACAAGTGACTGAGTCTGATGCTTATACCTCTGCTATCCCAGCAACAACTGAGGAGGTTACACCCCTTGAGTTACAAGTAACTCTTGGTGGTAGTTCAAGTGAAGCAGCCACTACAAGTGCTAAACCCACTGGTTTGCACTTGGACAGTAGTTTCATCAATAAGACTTCCTTGAAGGCAATTTCTTCACTGGGAACTCTTGTGTATCCAGTCTTCACTGGTTCACTAAAAAGCGTTTCTCATTATGAAGAAAGAAGTCCCCAGTACCAAGACAAAGGGGCAACAGTGGATGATTTTTGGGATACACTTCCTCAATCAACCACTGTTGCAACCACTGCTAGTGGGAAATCAGATGACCCCATTAAGTTGGGTGATGGTTTAGTGTACCAAGAATTGACGGCTAGAATTGATAAACTGGATACATCTGTTGCAGAAATCAAAGACATGCTGCAACAGTTGTTGAAGGCACAAAGGGTAGCATCCACTACTGCACCACCTCCAACAGCTACTCCATCATCTGCTCCTACTCCAGATGAGCTGTGGAATTTGTTTCAACCCCTGTACCTATCTTCGAAAGAGTTGATGATGCCAAAAAGGGGGAGAAAAATGGCTCTGGGGAAAATATTTCTGTAACTTCTGCTGAAACATCTGTCAAAGAAAAGGGAAAGGGAGGTGATGAAACCCTGAAAATTCAAGCAGATGATGAAGATACACAAATGAGGATCGTTCAAAGTCAAGTTAATTCAGCTGGTCTCAAAACCACTGCTGATATTAAAAGGGTAAGGGATGAGAACAGAGCTTTGGTTGAGAAAAAGATAGTTCTGCAAAAAGAAAACGAAGAGGTTGGTACTTCATTAAAGAAGAGTCCTGTTAAAAAAAAATAAGCAAGGCAATCAACCACCACAGCTTCTAAAACTAAGCCAGTTACTACTTCAACCACAACTTCTGTTCCCACAAAATCACTTACACCTCCACCATTTAACAACAACTGTCACCCAAACAACTGCTACCAATACCACATCAACACACACCACAACCACTGCCATCTCCACTAAATCAACCACTGCCACATCTAAAACATCACCACCACCACAAACACCACTTGCTGCCATCCTTTATCAAAGAAGGAAACAAAGCAGATGGATGCAGAAATACCAAAAGAAGACAAAGCTTCAAAAGAATATATCATGAAGATGGTTCTTCAGACACTTAGAGCAGAACTACAAGAAACAGCAAAATCTCAAGACACTGCTCAAAGTTGTCATTACCAGGCTTAAATCTCCAAACTCCTCAAATAAATCTCTCCCAAGAAACCCATTGGATTAAAAAAAAAATACTAAAGTGGATGTCTGATCAAAAGACCCACGTATTGACTTTGCTCGGGTCTAATGGTGAAGTGAAGCATATATCAAGGGAAACAACACTTGGCCTGGGTATTGAAGATTTGCAAGATCTCCTTGAGCTTACACTGTGCAGGGATGAGGATGACACAGATTCCATGAACTTTGAATTACAATTCAAAGGACAAGTTAGGGAATTATTGATGAGAAAATAAAGATCCTGAATAATGAAGTGTTTTGGCATCATCTGTTCCAGGGGGAGATTGTTGGGATTGAACCCTACAGAGGAACAGATGATGTGAAGCCAAAACTGGTTCAGAACAGTGGATTCATCATAAGCAACAGTTTGCACTAAACTTTCCCTTTGCAGTGGCTCCAACATCTGATATGCTCCAAATACTGCCCTTCTTAACAACTGCTGATCTTGTAAACTACTGTTAAGTCAAAGCGCTGATGAAGCATAAAGATTGAAGCTCAAACTACTGATGGGATCCAAGCACTGTTGAAGATCAAAGCAATGCCCATTCAAGGTCTGATCACCCTTTGAAGAAAGTACTGATTCTCAACTGCAGTGCTTAGACCACAACAGTGGTATGAAGAATCAGTGTTTATATCTCAGTAGTTAGAATGTAATCAGTGTTTGTATTGTCAGTGGTTAATAGATCAGTGGTTAGAGTTTGTTAGGTTGTTAGATGTCACTTTCATGGTGACGTCAGCTTTGATTCTCAGTGGTTTGGTCTGTACTATAAATAAAGCAGTACCTGTACAGTTCTATTTGAGCTTCGAGCTTTTTGCTCATCTCCTTTCATCTTGTACGATCAACCATGGAGTATCAGGCTGAGGGGGAGTTTAGTTTGTAAGCATACTTGTAATCTTTTGATTTGTATTGTAAATCTTTCGACTTAAAGTAAAGCATGCGTTTATCAAAACTACTTCTCTCTTTGATTGTGTCTACAAAGTTTGTTGTTCATTTCCGCTGCACTTAAACTCTGTTCATTTCTATTTGATTTGTTCAAATTATACAAACAAACACAATCATGAGAGCCTCCGATCCTAACAGTTTCCTAAGAAGGAAAGTGAGGAGAGAGGCTGGCCGATCGGGTGGCAGTCCGATCGGGTGGCAACCCGATCAGGTGGCAATCCGATCGGATGGCCACTCGGTCGGTTGGCCACTCGATTCGAGTGTTCGGCGCGATGAGTTTTGACGTTTCGATTCGGGTGTTGAGCGTTGCGATTCGATTCGAGCGAGCGTTGCGATAGAATTACCGATCAAATTACTTTTAATCCCAACTACTATATCTAACATACAATCACTATAATTGACTTACGTTTAGCGTTCTCGATTCGATTTACGATGCGATAGATTGCGATTTCAATTAACACCTCAACATAAACATAACATGCACAAGTAACACATAATTAGCACACACACGTAAAACAATATCCAGAACACATAATTTGAGTTGCGAAAGCGATAGCGATAAGCGATAAATCGATTAAACATGCGATTAATATGCGATTAAACCTCGATTATTAATATATACTCCACATAATACAACTAATGCGATAACATAAATAGGTTATCTACAAGTCAAATAAGTCAAAATAGGAGTTGACCAAGGAGTGACAGATCGGAATTAGCAATCTTGTCTTCCTTTGACTTCAATCTTGACTTTGACTTTCGAAACACGGGGTGTTACAGCCTCCCTTTCTTAAGGGAATTTCGTCCCGAAATTAGGCCGAAGCCGTAACAAACAACTACGGGTACTTCGCCTTCATGTCGCTTTCGAGTTCCCAAGTGAACTCTGTACCTCGTTTGCCTTCCCAGCAAACTTTCACAATGGGAATGCGTGGGCGCCTGAGCTGCTTGGTTTGTCGGTCCATGATTTCGACAGGCTTCTCCACGAAGTGTAGTGTTTCGTTTACTTGAAGATCCTCGAGGGGTACATGTAAATCATCATCAGCCAGGCATTTTCTGAGGTTCGAAACGTGGAAAGTCGGGTGGACGTTGTTAAGTTCCTTCGGTAGTTCAAGTCTGTAAGCCACTTTTCCGATCCTTTCCAAAATCTTAAAGGGTCCAACATATCGAGGCGCGAGCTTTCCTCTCTTGCCGAATCTGACCACACCCTTCCAAGGTGATACCTTTATGAGTACATGGTCGCCAACGTCAAATTCGAGGGGCTTGTGTCGTCTATCGGCGTAACTTTTCTGACGACTCCGAGCTTTCAGTAGATTGTCTCGAATTTGGAGGATTTTATCAGTCGTTTCTTGTAATAGCTCAGGACCAGTTAATTGCGAGTGCCCGATCTCGTGCCATACAATAGGCGATCAACATCTTCTTCCATACAATGCCTCAAATGGTGCCAATTGAATCCTGGAATGATAACTGTTATTCTACGAGAATTCGACCAAAGGTAAGTATGCATCCCAATTACCACCGAAATCTATGACACACGAACGGAGCATCTCTTCAAGGGTACGAATCGTCCTTTCAGTCTGACCATCGGTTTGGGGATGGAATGTTGTACTTAGATTAAGCATAGTACTGAGACCAGATTGAAACATTTCCCAACAACGCGAGGTAAACTGAGCATCGCAGAGAAATGATGTCGCGAGGCGTCCCATGTCGACAAATGATCTCTTTGGTGTAGATTCGGGCTAATTTTCTACCTTGTAGTCTTCCCGTATTGGTAGAAAGTGAGAAGATTTAGTCAAACGGTCAACGGCAACCTAGATGCTGTCGTGACCTGAGGGCGTTCGCGGAAGTTTCGTTAGGAAATCCGTAGCTATACCCTCCCACTTCCACACAGGGATCCCGGGTTGAACGAGTAAGCCAGAGGGTCTTTGGAGCTCAGCCTTGACCTTCGAACAAGTCAGGTATCTCGAAACATAGAGGGCGATATCTCTCTGCATACCCGGCCACCAGTACTTGTAGAGCAGGTCCTGGTACATCTTGTCGGCACCGGGATGAAAAGAATATCGGGATTTGTGAGCTTCGTCCATCAAAATTCGTCGTAAATTGGTCCGTTAGGGATCCAGATTCGGTCCAGATAATGGAATATCCCATTCGACTTATATTCTAGCTGGGCTCCATCGTTGAGAATCCTTTCCTTCTTCAAAGTGCGTTCATTAAAGTAGGCATGCTGGGCTTCGCGAATGAGGGTTTCAAGATCATATTAGGCTTGAATATTATGGGCGCTGTGCAAATAATTCCTTCTGCTGATAGCGTCGGAAACGACATTTGCTTTGCCAGGATGATAACGAATCTCACAGTCATAATCGTTGAGAAGTTCCACCCACCGGCATTGACGCATATTTAGTTCTTTCTGATCAAAGATATGTTGTAGGCTCCTATGATCGGTGAAGATCGTACACTTGGTACCATAAAGGTAGTGTCGCCAAATCTTTAACGCAAAAACAACTGCGCCTAGCTCGAGATCGTGGGTTGTATAGTTCTTCTCGTGGATCTTGAGCTGACGAGATGCGTAAGCAATAACCTTGTCTCGTTGCATGAGAACACAACCAAGGCCAAGGTTCGAGGCATCACAATAGACAATAAAGTCATCGTTTCCGTCGGGTAAAGTGAGAACAGGAGCATTGCAAAGCATGTACTTGAGGGTTTGAAAGACAGTCTCTTGTCCAGTTCCACAAACAAAAGGCTTGTCTTTTTCCGTGAGAGAGGTTAGCGGCACATCGATTTTAGAGAATCCTTCGATAAATCGGTGATATTAGCCCGCTAGTCCGAGAAAAGAACGGACTTCAGACGGGTTCTTAGGTGTGACCCAACTCTTGACAGTTTCGATCTTCGCGGGGTCGACGTGAATACCTTGTGTAACATTTCATTTTTTTATCATATAAGAATTATAGGTTGTTTAAATTTATTCACCATTAGTAACTAGTTTTATTTTTAGAATAATTATTCGACTCATATAGTTTTAAAAACTATTTTATATTGGTTGGAATGTTATACTAATTAGTTGGCTTGTATATGTGTGTCATTTCTATATTTTATATTAAAATAAAGTATATAAAACTTATATTATTAAACGGGTAGATTACGGGTAAGCTGACTGCTAGAAATATGAAGTACCTAGACGGGCCTAGAAACCGTTTAATAATTAAATTATAAAAATACAACATAGTTGAACCTACTCCGTTTTTAATAAAACTTGGTTCAAAATGTAGATACAAATATTCTCGTTCTAATTACATATTTATTGTTTTATAAAACGTTATATTTTAGAAGTTATAAGCGCCAAATAAGCGAAGCAGTTAAATTAATTATAATAATAAAATAATAATAAAGTTAACATTTGAGATTTTTGAATTTGTGTAGGTGTCGAGATAGTCATAGTCAGAAAGGAAATAAAATAATGAAATAGTAAAACATATCAATTAGATGGGTAGCTATGTGTAGGGCTGTAAACGAACCGAACGAACACGAACGAGGCCTTGTTCGTGTTCGTTCGTTAAGGAAATAAATATGTTCATGAACGGTTCATGAACACTTACCGAACGAGATTTTATGTTCGTGTTCGTTCATTAAGGAAACGAGCGTGTTCACGAACACAAGCGAACACACATAAATTTGGCGAACGCGATGAAGGATAAAGGTGGATGGCCCAGAGAGTAGCACTAAAACTTGAATCCCTTATTGTTGAACGGAGGTAGATCATACTCGTTGATGTAAATAATGAGAAAAGAAAGGGAAATGGTGCATAAACAAGGTGAAAGAGAGTTTCCTAGTTTAATTGTTACGGTAATGACATAAATAAAAGTTTAATAGTATAAAAAGTATAGATAAAATATATGAAAGTATAAAAATCTTTAATTAAAACACGAACATAGTCAACATACGATCAAAGACGAACGCAAATGAACGAATGTTCACGAACACCTTACCGAACGTTCACGAACATAATTGAACGAACGAGACCTTTGTTCATGTTCGCTCATTTAAGTTATCGAACGTAATTTCTTGTTCATGTTCGTTCATTTATTAAACGAACGAACATAAACGAACTTCCCGCCGAACGGTTCACAAACTGTTCGTTGAACGTTCAGTTCGTTTACAGCCCTAGCTACGTGTCTTTGAATTGAAAGGGGAATGAGGCGTGGCTTCCTAACTCACCTTTTCTATAAATAGGAGAAAGTGTTGAAGAAATTTTGCTAAATTCCCTTCTGCCACTTCTATATGTCGCCATCTTTCTTGCTATATTCTAATTGTTATTTTTTTATTTTATTATTTTCACCTCATAATAATAATAATGCCTTGCCTCGTTTTAAGTGTTTTAACTCCTGACCACTGATACCCTTTCCGATTGATCTGGAGCCCCATAACGCATGTCAAGGCTCTGCCCGACTAAGTTCGTTGGGGTTCTGTCTCGTGACGTAGGGATAAGGTTGAATTAGGGTTACTATACTTAACACGAGTGCATATATATATATATATATATTTTAAAATAGCTCAGAAGTTATACCCAAGATTCTACCAGAAGGCTTTCTAGTTGAACCCTAAAGTTACAAAGTGAGTCCATTCTCTTTTCTCACGGTTTTATCACCTTTTTTGTGATACAGTTATATTTATAAATGCTTTTCAAAATCCTAAATGTTTATCAGTTTTACTTACTGTGATAAAGTTTTTATATTTTGCAATAGTTGTCGGTATGAGAGGTTTTATACATTACTTGACCCTCGTTACTATTGGCCAAAAAGTTAGCCAATAGTAGCATCACCACAAGCACGGGGGAAATTGTACCCCAGTAGCCATAGCCTATAACTAATACTATTTTGATATTACTAATAAATTTAATGTATGATTGAAATAAATTTAAATGGTGTGTATATAAAATATAGTTTTATTAATCATTATTAAAATAGTTATATTAAAGAAAATATAATTAATAAACATATTAAAATAAACGGGATCATTAGTTATATTAGAAAACCGCTATTAAAATTTTTGGCTCATAATGTATATAAGATTATGTTAAGATATATTATAATATAACCATATATATTAATTTATATTATATAGTATCAACACATATAGTATATTACATGTGTTATAACATTATAATGTATTCTACGCTTAATGAAATGATCAGTCATTTGATATTGAAATTAACCAATTATTGGTTTAGGCATAATAACTCTTACAATTATATTATTATAACAAACTAAGTTTATGAATTGGTTTAATAGAACGTTCACAGCTTTTGGTATATCTATATTTAATAATAACATGTCATCATCTCTATAGTTAATTTCCTAGTTGCATAATTTATATGTAATTGAATATATATTGCAACATTAAATATTATAATGTTACAATAATATTTTAATAGACCAATGAAATATGTATTTATATACAATACATTATATTATATTCTAATTATTATATAGTTGGGTTATGTATTCAACAATTATGATCGGTATGTGAAATTTGGTATACATTATTTGATAAGTGTCACTAGTTGAGAGAATGATCAACAGTGATAGAACCATAGTCACTAGTTGAAAGAATGATCAACAGTGATATGACTACAATTACTAGTTGAGAGAATGATCAACAGCAATATGACCCGAGTCACTAGTTGAGAGAATGATCAACAGTGATATGGCCACAATTACTAGTTGAGAATGATCAACAGTAATATGACCCGAGTCACTAGTTGAAAGAATGATCAACAGTGATTTGACCACCGTTACAGGAATCGCCTAGTGACCAATATAATAGTAAGATATACTATATATCTATTACTTGATAAACTTCACTATTGGACGAAAGTGAGCCAATGAGTGATATGACCACTGTCACATCTAAACTGCCACCATGTGACAAATACTGATTGAGTTTTTGGGTAAATATAAACAACTATAAAAACCTTAATACTGTAAAGTATAACAATATATTTTTATAAAAATAGAATGAACTTGCCAGTATTTATTACTGATAAAATATTTTCAAAACGTGTTTCAGGTAATTTGTTGTTAAGATAATAGAAGCCAGCTATGGAGCACTGAAGGCTTAAATAAAGTGGCTATAAATACCTGAATAAAAGAAGAAATTATGTTTTATTTATTTGTGTTTATCCCTATAAAAACAATTGAATGGAATATTGGTTTTAGCTCATTTATTTAATATTAAAAGTTGGTGTTTTTATAAACTCTGAAATTATTTCCTAACTACGATCCTGATGAAAATTTTTCCGCTGCGTAATTAATATACACCGATACCATCTGACTGGCTCGCAGCACCCACTCCCAGGGTGGGGTCGGGGCTGTGACAGAAGGTGGTATCAGAGCCACTTGTTTAAGCTATTTAGGTGTTCTTTTAATACCTAATCTGAAACAATAAAGTTAGGAAATTAATACAAAGTAACATATGTGTTATTTTTGTAGATTTAAATATATGAATATATATATGTAGATATGCACATATGATTCCTGGAAGTATTATTTTGTTTTAATTATTCTGGGATATTAATAATTGAAAATGTTTATAATTCAGATGTCGAATGAAGTATCACATAATCCAGAAGTTCATGCTAATAATGAAAATCCTTTGGATAAAAATGTTATAGAAAATCTAATAGCCCAAGGAATAGCTAATGCTTTACCTTTAATAATTAAAGCTGTTATAAACCCCGTATAACTCACCAAAGTTGTGAGTAACAAGCATACTCGTGACAACAGTTTTAGTCATAGTGTCAATGGAGGCAATGATGATATTATCAAAACCCCATTTCCCAAGGAAAAGAAGACGATTACTCTCGGGTGTACCTACAAAGAATTTATAGCTTGTAAACCAACTGAGTTCGCAGGCAGTGAAGGCACCACGGCTGCTTTGCGATGGTTGGAAAAGACGGAAGCTGTTCTTAAAATCAGCAAATGTGCCGAAGAAGATAAGGTGATGTATGCGTCCAACCTCTTTAAAGAAGAAGCCTTAGAATGGTGGAATACAATTCTTCAGGCAAAAGTAAGTGACATGGCTTATGCCATGAATTGGGAAAAATTCAAGGAAATGGTAGAAAGGAAATATTGTCCCCCTTATGAAAAAGAACGAATGGCTAACTAGTTCCTAAATCATAAAATGATAGATGTGAATTGTCGTGAATATACGACAACGTTCTTCGAATATGCAAGAATGGTACCAACTCTGGCTTCGCCAGAACCCGTACTTGGGGATTAGTTAGCGAAATCCGAGACATGGTCAAGCCCGCTAGACCACAGACTATTGAAGAAACAGTTGAACTAGCTAACATCCTGACAGATGGACTAATCCGCACAAGAGAAGAAAACAAGAAGAACGAGTTAGCCCAGAAAAATTCCCAAGAACTCAAGAAGAAAAGAATTGAACCGTCATTGGAGCAACCTACCTGTAGAAGCTGTAACAAAAAGCATTCAGGAAGATGTCATTTTAGGAGAACGCCTTACTGTGACTTCTGCAAGATGACCGGGCATATAGAGAAATAGTGTAGAAGGAAAACTAATATTTGTTTCAATTGCGGAGAAACGGGACACATCAAACCATATTGCCCGAAACTAACCAAAGCACTCGACAATAAGGCAAAAACAACGGACGAAGCTAAGAAGAATGCGCGAGCATTCGTACTTACTACGCAAGAAGCAGAAATGATTCCAGACGTAATCGCTGATATTTAATATCTAACTTAAGTTATTATTTGACTCTAGTATATATATAAAAGTTTATAAATAAATGCATTCTATCAAGTACTTCATCTATTCAGAACAATGATAGACTTGTTCGGTCTTCACTTTCATTGAATCATTTATTTGGTTACGACACCTTGTGGTGGCGTTTTCTTTAATTTGAAGCTTGCGCTAATCTCATTTTCACACCCGATGTACGGATTTATTTTATGTTGGCTCATTTAGTCTTAATACAATTATGTGTTAAGATAAGAATACACAAGTTCGTATTATATTCTGGTATACCTCTAAAGATTCTTTCATCATTTATCGAAAATTCTATGATATTCATTTGGTCTTTTCATCATCAATTGAAAATCCTATTTGAAATGAATATCTAAATTTATTTCATTAAAGCTTTCAGTTTATTACGAACACGGTGAAATTGTTCGGTCACCATAATTATTGAGCTGCTTCAATCATTACGACACCTTGCGGCGTCGGTATAAATTTGTAGCTTGGGCTAATGATAATCATACGAATCATTCAAAACCACATATGTCTTTCATTTGACTCATCATTAAAAATAGTCTTGATACAATTATGTATTAAGACAATCATACACTAAATTCTATTATATTTTCGGTGTATCCTTGCAATTCAGTAAATGTCAACACTGTGATTTTTCTTATGTCATGTTTCGATAGTTGACAAATCATTTTCGTGCTTCTATTTTATTTTGAGCTTGTTGATTCTAAATCTTCCTCAGTTGACAATCAAAGTAAGTTTCCTTTAACAATGAATTCTATTGTTTCTAAAGTCATTTACAACTTGTAAACATTCAATTTAGACATCTATTGACCATATATCTCTTTTGACGTGAACCTAGTCACCTTGGAAATTATATCATTTCATCTCATTCGTTTGACATCGATTTCTTGAATTAATGCAGTTGAACCATTGAGTCCTATTTATTGTACAACTCATATTCACAAAATTTAATATTTTAATTCTGTATCATTTACCTTAAAACTGTTATTATTAACTAAGACGTGACATAACTCTAAAAGAGAAATCGTAGCCCAAATCTCGAGGACGAGATTTAAAACAAGGTGGGGAGGATGTAACATTTCATTTTTTTATCATATAAGAATTATAGGTTGTTTAAATTTATTCACCATTAGTAACTAGTTTTATTTTTAGAATAATTATTCGACCCATATAGTTTTAAAAACAATTTTATATTGGTTGTAATGTTATACTAATTAGTTGGCTTGTATATGTGTGTCATTTCTATTTTTATATTAAAATAAAGTATATAAAACTTATATTATTAAACGGGTAGATTACGAGTAAGCTGACCGTTAGAAATATGAAGTACCTAGACGGGCCTAGAAACCGTTTAATAATTAAATTATAAAAATACAATATAGTTGAACCTACTCCATTTTTAATAAAACCTGGTTCAAAATGTAGATACAAATATTTTCGTTCTAATTACGTATTTATTGTTTTATAAAACGTTATATTTTAAAAGTTATAAGCGCCAAATAAGCGAAGCAGTTAAATTAATTATAATAATAAAATAATAATAAAGTTAACATTTGAGATTTTTGAATTTGTGCAAGTGTCGAGATAGTCATAGTCAGTAAGGAAATAAAAATAAAATAATGAAATAGGAAAAACATATCAATTAGATGGGTAGCTACGTGTCTTTGAATTGAAAGGGGAATGAGGCGTGGCCTCCTAACTCACCTTTTCTATAAATAGGAGAAAGTGTTGAAGAAATTTGGCTAAATTCCCTTCTGCCTCTTCTATATGTCGCCATCTTTCTTTCTAGATTCTAATTGTTATTTTTTTATTTTTTTTATTTTCACCTCATAATAATAATAATGTCCTGCCCCGTTTTAAGTGTTTTAACTCCCGATCACTGATACCCTTTCCCATTGATCTGGAGCCCATAACGCTTGTCAAGGCTCTGCCCGACTAAGTTCGTTGGGGTTCTGTCTCGTGACGTAGGGATAAGGTTGAATTAGGGTTACTATACTTAAAGTTACAAAGTGAGTCTATTCTCTTTTCTCACAGTTTTATCACATTTTTTGTGATACAATTATATTTATAAATGCTTTTCAAAATCCTCAATGTTTATCAGTTTTACTTACAGTGATTAAGTTTTTATATTTTGCAATAGTTGCCGGTATGGGAGGTTTTATACATTAATTGACCCTCGTTACTAATGGCCAAAAAGTTAGCCAATAGTAGAATGACCACAAGCACGGGGGAAATTGTACCCCAGTAGCCATAGCCTATAACTAATATTATTTTTAGATTACTAATAAATTTAATGTATGATTGAAATAAATTTAAATGGTGTGTATATAAAAGAGAGTTTTATTAATCATTATTAAAATAAATGACATCATTAGTTATATTAGAAAACCACTATTAAAAATTTTGGCTCATAATGTATATAAGATTATGTTAAGATATATTATAATATAACCATATATATTAATTTATATTATATAGTATAAACACATATAATATATTAAATGTGTTATAATATTATAATGTAATATAATATAATAACTTATCAATTATTCCAATTTAGAAATTCAGCATGACCCGTAATTATTGCTAACCAGCTTTAGCCGTATTTACGCTTAATGAAATGAACAGTTATTTGATATTGAAATTAACCAATTATTGGTTTAGGCATAATAACTCTTACAATTATATTATTGTAACAAACTAAGTTTATGAATTAGTTTAATAGAACGTTCATTGCTTTTGGTATATCTATATTTAATAATAACATGTCATCATCTCTATAGTTAATTTCCTAGTTGCATAATTTATATGTAATTGAATATATATTGCAATACTAAATATTATAATGTTACAATAATATTTTAATAAACCAATGAAATATGTATTTATATACAATACATTATATTATATTCTAATTATTATATAGTTGGGTTATGTATTCAGCAATTATTATCGGTATGTGAAATTTGGTATATATTATTTGATAAGTGTCACTAGTTGAGAGAATGATCAACAGTGATAGGACCAGAGTCACTAGTTGAAAGAATGATCAACAGTGATATGACTACAATTACTAGTTGAGAGAATGATCAACAGTGATATGACTACAATTACTAGTTGAGAGAATGATCAACAGTAATATGACCCGAGTCACTAGTTGAAAGAATGATTAACAGTGATATGACCACAATTACTAGTTGATAGAATCATCAATAGTAATATGACCCGAGTCACTAGTTGAAAGAATGATCAACAGTGATTTGACCACCGTTACAGGAATCACCTAGTGACCAATATAATAGTAAGATATACTATATATCTATTACTTGATAAACTTCACCATTGGACGAAAGTGAACCAATGAGTGATATGACCACTGTCACATCTGAACTGCCACCATGTGACAAATACTGATTGAGTTTTTGGGTAAATATAAACAACTATAAAAAACTTAATCCTGTAAAGTATAACAATATATTTTTATAAAAATGGAATGAACTCGCCAGTATTTATTACTGATAAAATATTTTCAAAACATGTTTCAGGTAATTTGTTGTAAAGATAATAGAAGCCAGCTATGGAGCCCTGAAGGGTTAAATAAAGTGGCTATAAATACCTGAATAAAAGAAGAAATTATGTTTTATTTATTTGGGTTTATCCCTATAAAACAATTGAATGGAATATTGGTTTTAGCCCATTTATTTAATGTTAAAAGTTGGTGTTTTTATAAACTCTGAAATTATTTCCTAACTACGATCCTGATGAAAATTTTTCCGCTGCGTAATTAATAAACACCGATACCATCTGACTGGCTCGCAGCACCCGCTCCCAGGGTGGGGTTGGGGGCTGTGACACCTTGACTATTGACAATGTGACCAAGGAATTGAACCTCCTCCAGCCAGAATTCGCACTTGGAGAACTTGGCATAGAGTCGATTCCCCCGGAGTAGCTCGAGAACCAAACGTAGATGTTGCACGTGTTCGGCTTTCGACTTGGAATAGATCAGGATATCATCGATGAACACGATGACGAAACGGTGGAGAAAAGGTTTACACACGCGATTCATCAGATCCATAAAAACTGTGGGTGCGTTGGTTAAACCAAAAGGCATAACAACGAATTCGTACTGGCCGAATCGAGTGCGAAAAGTGGTTTTGGGAGTATCCTCCTCTTGTATGCGTAACTGGTGGTAGCCTGAGCGTAGATCGATCTTGGAGAAACACGTAGCACCCTGTAACTGGTCAAACAAATCATCGATGCGAGGTAACGGGTAATGATTCTTGATTGTTAGCTTATTCAATTCCCGATAGTCGATGCACATCCGGAACGACCCATCCTTCTTTTTGACGAAAAGGACTGGTGTGCCCCAAGGAGAAGTGCTAGGGCGAATAAAGCCTTTGTCAAGCAATTCCTGGAGCTGACTCGAGAGTTCGCGCATTTCAGACGGAGCGAGTCGATAAGGGCTCTTGCAACAGGGTTTGCTCCAGGAATGAGGTCGATGCGGAAGTCGATATCACGACTTGGAGGTAAACCTGGGAGATCTTCAGGAAAAACGTTGGGGAATTCACAAACAACGGGGACGTCTTTCACCTCTTTAATTTCCTTTTTCTCCGCTACTACAATGTGTGCCAGAAAAGCTTGGTATTCCTTGCGGAGATACTTGCTAGCCTGAGCACATGACATGAGTTAGAGTTTCTTCGACGTGACTTCACCATAGACACATAATTGATCACCATTAGCGAGCGAGAATCGAATCATCTTATCGAAGCAAACAACTTCAGCATGATTTTCACGAATAAAGTCCATGCCTACTATGACATCAAAACTACCGAGCTGCATCAGAATAAGATCGATGGAGAAAATGTGATTGTTGAGCTCGAGAGTACAATCACGAAGAACAGAGTTGACAGCGACGGTTCTTCTGGTAGCAACTTCAACATCGAACGTCGAGGGGAGATGGGTGCGCTTACGATTAAGAAGCTTTTCGAACTCAAACGATACAAAGCAGTTATCGGCTCTAGTATCAAACAAACACGAAGCATAAATACCATTCACAAGGAACGTACCATTGACCACGTTGTTGTCTGCCTGAGCCTGGCGCACATTAATGTTGAAGGTTCGAGCATGAGCGGCTTGTTGCTGTTGTTGCTGAGGCTGCTTCTGCTGCTGCTGTTGAGGCTCTTGTTTCACAACCCAATTGGGGCACATGTTTGCGAAGTGGTTGGGATCACCACACACAAAGCAGACTCTAGCATTGACCGCGGGTGCCAGAGCTGCTTGTTGGCCTTGAGGGGCAGGGAGCAGAGCTTGATGAGCAGTAGCTGGTGCTGGTGCTTGTCGAGGACCTGTACGGCAGTTGGCGGTGAAATGGTCGTACATGTTGCAATGTACACAAAATCTGCAGGCGATCCCCACTGGGTGAAGATAGGTGCAAGTCGGGCATGCAGGGTGAGGACCAGTATAAGCAAGCTTTGTCGGCGGTGCTTGGGTTACCGGTGCTGCAACCTGGCGGTGTTGAGTTTGCTGCTGAGCTGGCACAACTTGGAGTGGGGCAGCAGTGGTTACAACACAATTCTTGTTGCTGGAGTTGCTGTTGTTCTTCCTCTTGCGTCGAGAGGCTTTTGAAGACTGAGGAGCGATGGCGGTTTCAGCGGTTGGTGCGGTGGTAGCTTGATGTAGATTCTTGGCGGCTTTATCCAGAAGCCAGACTTGACTCGCTTGTCGTTTATTTCAGCGGCAAGCAGGCAAGTCTTTTCGATTGTTGCTGGCTTTGAAGCTAGCACAAAATCTGTGACACAATCTGGTAGAGCTCGAATATACTTCTTGATCGCCATATCAGAAGTCTTGACTTGATCAGGACAGATTATGCTAAGCTGCTTGAAGCGAGCAGTTAAAGCAGCATTGTCACCTTCCTTCTGCTTGATATGCCAGAATTCGTCCTCCAACTTTTGGCGCTCGTGGGGAGGGCAGAACTCTTCCAACATGACGTCCTTCAACTCATCCCAAGTCAAACCATAAGCTGCGTTGTTTCCGAGTTTGTTTCTCTCGGCTGTCCACCAATCTAGCGCTCGGGATTGGAAGACGCCGGTAGCATTCAGAGTGCGGAGATCGTCAGGACAGCCACTCTGGCGCAGGGTGACCTCGATCGAATCAAACCATTGAAAGAAGGCCGTAGGACCATCTTCGCCAGTAAATTCTTTCGGTCCGCAAGCTTTAAACTGCTTGAAGCTAAAAGTAGCCTTAGGTGTTTCAGTCTTGGACTCCTCAGAATATTTGCTCACATTTTCGTACAGTTCACTGACGATCTGAGGAACATCTTTCGCCATTTGCTTAGCCACCATAGCGGCGAGACGTTTATCTGCTTGCTTTCGGCGAGCAACTTGAGTAGCGCGAGATCCAGATGACGACATTGTCTGCAACAGACATCGCCACAGGACTCAACACAAATTTCGATTATTCCTAGTATAGTGTAGCGACTAACGTAAAGCTCAGGAACACATCTATTCATATAATCACACAGGCACGTAGGCACATAGGCACGTAAACACATTAGCACATAAACACGTAATCACGTTGAGCACGGAAACACATAAGCACGTAAGGCACCGAAGCACATGAGGCAGTCAGAATACAGAAACCTAACTATATGTTGTGATGTGTTCAAAATGTAACATATAAATTTCATCAAATGAGGCGTAAAACTAACCCTTTTTTAGTACTAATGTTGGAAAAAGTGTGCTTTTGTCTTCCTTTTGTATTTTCAGGATTAAATGAGCCCAAATTAACAAAAGAAGCAAAAATACATCAAAATCTAACATAAATACAAGAAAAGGAACAAAACGTGACATGCCCGACCCCACAACAACATCTTCCCAAGCAAAACAAGAGATCAGAAGACTGAACACGCCCCGTGCTCAGCCAACACGGGGGCGTGCCCAAGTGTCAGCAGAAAAGACAAAGTGGTAGAAGCTTCTATTGCCCACCACGGGGCCGTGCTCAACGGACACGGGGCCGTGGTCAACTATAAGATTCGCACAATCCAGCAAATCTACATAGTACAAAGATTCTTCTGCACCACGGGGTCGTGCTCAGCGGACACGGGGGCGTGGTCAACTAATAAGACAAAGCTGCATTAAATGAAGAAAGAGAAGGATGTGGACACGGGGCCGTGCCCACTGGACACGGGGTCGTGCCCGAGCTTCTGTTCAGCCTATAAATAGAAGTGCTTAGCTCAAGCTCAAACCATCCCTTGGCACACCACCTCTCTCACACTTCACCCACCATCCACCACCACCATAACACCATCATCCACCACCATCATCCATTGTCCATCATAGAGTGTGTGAGTCGTCTCGGGATCCAAGATTGATCGTAAGAGTTCTTGACAATCAAGGCCATGTTTGCCTAAGTCTCTTACATCACTTGGTGAAGACAAAGTGTCTAGTGTAATACTTTTTATTTCTAATCTTTTGCACTTTTTATTTGGTTTTGTATTAATGACTTTAATAACTAGTTGCTTATGTTGAAGGTGATCTTTCCTTATCGTTTGTCCGTGGTGTCTTGGCATTATTTTACTGTCTATATAAAATAAAATATTTTCACCATTCATATCTCCACGGTCTATATGGAGGTATGTTGGTTACCTGGTCGGGGGTTAAGGGAACGGTTTGGTAAAGGTCCTGCCATTGTTCAGTGTTTAGAGGTCCTGCAATGGACCTGGGTCAAATTTAGTAGGACCTCCTTCAATACTTAACGGTATTGGATGGCGGGGGTCCAAACTCTTTGATCCCCTCATAAGTTAACTACTATTAATACTATAACCCGGCTATTTAGGACTGTATCCCTGCTGACTCAGACTACTTAGTCGAGGGTAACGTCACCTCCAAAAGAGGGGCCTACCATAATTTGCATTAATAACTTAATTAATTATCTTTCAATAATCCACCCTTTTAGGATTGTATCCTTGCTGACTCAAACTACTGGGGTGAGGGTAACGTCACCTTCAAAAGAGGGGCCTACTACAATAACTAAGATAATCTCTTAATTATGTGCAAAAGTGCGGAAATAATCAAAGGTTACACTAGATACGAGTCGGAACCAAGTGATTCATCTTGTCTATCTGTTTTTCTTTTATTTTTATTTTCAGCATTTTAGTTAGTTTTTATTTTTTTTTAGTTTAAAACATTTTTCTAAACTTTTTATTTTGATTAGCCGTTGAGGGTAAACCGGTACTAAAAGCTCTTGTGTCCTTGGACGACCTCGGTATCTTACCAACACTATACTACGCTCACGATGGGTGCACTTGCCCATATGTGTGTCTAGTGTTAGTAAATATCGTGTTTTATAAATTTAAAACTTGACTAAAAAGTGTTAAAGGGGCTTAAAATATACACCTAATATATCTAACACTCGACTACGCATCAAGTTTTTGGCGCCGCTGCCGGGGACACAAGGATTTTAAGAAAGTTAGGAATCAACGGCCTAATCGTTTTTCTTATTTTTCATTATTTTTGTTAGGATTGTTTTTTTTTAATTTTTCAGCTTCTGTAGAACTCAGCACGGGCCGTGCCCGCTGAACACGCCCCATGCCCAATCATTGGAACTGGTAATCTTGTTTTAAGTCAGACAGTAAGCTGAACACGAGGCCGTGCCCACTCAACACGCCCCCGTGCCCAAGTTTCAGTTACTGAAAACAGAACCGTAAGATCCCGACGGTTGGTAATTTCTGACACAAACATGAGTGATACTGATACTTTTTACTTTCGGCACTCTTATGGTACTATGTGGTGTCAATTGTGTGGTGGTAACCATAAAGAATTAGAATGCTTTTTTCTAAATTATAAACCCCACTATATAGACCCATGATTTCCTAGTATCCTTAAGAGGGGCGAAAGTAAAAATAATCCCTATCGCTCCCTCGAATGCGCCCAACCGGATATTCTAGGAGAAATGCTTCTCGATGAATTATTTCAACTAGAAGATCTAATTTTTAATTGGTTAGAAGAACTTAGGGGAGACCTCAATAATCTTTTCCAAAGCGATAACCAAGAAGAGAGGTTGGAAACGCATTCAAACAACTTCATTGTTTCCAATGATACTTCTAACTCTAGTGAGGACTTGAGCGATAGTCGTCCCTGTGTCGATTGTGCCGTGAAGGACTCCCCATCAACTTCGTTTGATGCATACATAGACCTGAGCGATTCGACATACACCTTCTTTAACGAGAGCCCGGAAAAGGGTTGGACTTGTCCACCTACATATAGCTTAGGAATCACCCTCACCGACAACCTCTTGCGTTCTCGTCTTAATCTTGATCAATTGAGGTATCTTAGGCACTTTGGGGTTGTTCCATCCAGTAAGGAACCACCCGATCTGGAAAACTTCCTTGAAATTTGAAGAGTTCCTTAAGACAGCTTCTAGACACGGGGCCGTGTCCAGGTCAGCACGCCCCCGTGTCCACCCAAAAGATTCCCTTCTGATTTTGTCAGAATGTGGACAAAAATGTGTCAGGATTCCATCTGCACACGGGGCCGTGTCCAGCCGACACGGGGCCGTGCGCAACGTACTGTCGTTTTCTATAAATGCAGCCAAGAATCCTGCACATTTGAACCATTCCAGGGACAGAGATTTGAGGAATATTCTCACATACCATCCTAGGTATTTTCTAAAAGAAGTTTCTCAACCATCTTCTTGTCCTTTCCTCTTTTATCCACTTTCATCTTCTTCAATTTTCCTCATACTTCCATTAAAGCTTGAACCTTCTATAGTTTCAAGCCTTATTGAGATGTTTGTTAGATTTTTGTTCATGGAATCTTGATAAAGATAAGTTCAATAACAATGTTTTAAGTTGTTTAAGTTCAAAAATGCTTCAAAAATCATAAAAACAATTTGAAACCCCAAGATTCCTTGTCCAAAAATCCTGCAGATATCTGAACACGGGGCCGTGTTCACTGCACACGGGGCCGTGTCCGAAGTAGTGAACCCATAAAATTGAACTCTTTTCGGCATGTTTTCTCAGAATGGCAAGCAGAACAAGCGGAAACTCTTCGTCGCATTCCAGGAACAACCGGCAGGGGAGAAGATCATCTACAGTTGAGGATTCTCTTGTAAACTATGTTTACGCCTTAAGAGAAGCTCTTGATGAAGTAGCAAGTGTGGAAGAGGCATTGGTCGACCGCATTAATCATTTGACGGTGGGACTAGAAGGATGTCTCCGGGAGGTCAACCTTTTGCACCAAAGGTTGAACATTCTCGCCTCTCCTCCTTTGGTACCGATTATCACCCAAAGGGCATGGAATGTGGTGCCGGAAGTCATCATTCCGGCCGAATGGTACGCCCTACATCCGGAACCTCCTCGAGACATACTCCGAGGGGTCCCGGTTGGTGTCGCTCATCCTCCACCAGATGTCGAGGAACATGAAGCCGCCTCCCTTCTCCCTAGGGAAATCGAAGAATGGCTCTAGCAACATCTAAGGAACACCGTTCGGCTTGGAGTTCTACAAGACTTTTAAACCGGAAGTCTACTTCCGGAATTTTTGGTTCTTATTGTAGAAGTAGAACTCCTTAGGAAGATTTTACGGATCACTTGACCATTAGGATTTTTAACTTTTATTTTCTGCTTTATTTTTAATTTTTAGGACTATTATGTAATTCTCTCTATGATTAATGAATGATGGTTTTAGTTAATTTGGTGTTTTGGATGGTGTTGAAATGAATAAAACACACTTGAGATGGCAAAGGATGCAAGGGAAACTTGAACCAACACTCCATACAGGAAAACAGAACCATCCGACAAATTTCTTCGTTTATAGTAAGCTCGGCACGGGCCGTGTCCACCCAACACGGCCCCGTGCTGCACAGTCTGCAGAAAAAGACCCCGTTTAGGTAACTGGACACGGGCCGTGTTCACCCAACACGCCCCCGTGTCCAGGCTTCTGTTTCTCTTGTTTTAATTTTGTTACTGGCACTTGAACACGGGGCCGTGCCCGGATAACACGGGGCCGTGTTCAGCGCCCAGTAACCCAAAATTTTTGCTCTTTACACCTTTTTACACATTCAATCAACCTAAAAACTTATTTTTGGGACACATTGAGGACAATGTGTAATTTAAGTGTGTGGGGGGGGGGGGGATGCTAAAACCTTGAATCTTGCAAGTCCTAAATACAAGCCTTACACAAAACTCTATTGGAACCGCTAATCACCCCAAATTTTTTCAAAAATTTTCATTTTTTTTACTTGTCTAGGTTTAACTCGGGAAATTCAAGTTCTTAAAAAGGTTATATTTTTACGAATTTACAACCGATAGCGTCGTGATAAAAAGAACCAACATAAGAAAATTATGAAAAGGCATGACAAGCTTAGTTAAAATTTAATTATATATACTTGATCACATAAAAAACCCATTCACACAAAAGTGAGTTTTGAGCCTTTATTGAGCAAACACTTACATATCATTTGACTAAATGCTCATTTTCGTTTCTTGTGTTAATAGTCGTTTGGTTCTTACGACTCTAGAACTTGCCATGACGATACATTCCCGGTCCTTACCAACTTAAACCCAAGTAAGTAAATGATGGAGGCATTAGGACTAACCCCTTTTTATTTCTACACCATTATTTTTCTTTTTTTTCTTAACCACCTACCCAAAATCCCCCTAGTTAGCCCCTTTGAGCCTAAACCTTTTCATTTCATAACCCAAACCAAACACCCTTTTTTACCCACCAAAACCTTTTTCATTTTTAACCCTTTGTTTTAGTAACAAGTTCGGTTCTTCATATGACTTTTCAAAAAATATATATATATATATATATACTTGATCACATAAAAAACCCATTCACACAAAAGTGAGTTTTGAGCCTTTATTGAGCAAACACTTACATATCATTTGACTAAATGCTCATTTTCGTTTCTTGTGCGAATAGTCGCTTGGTTCTTACGACTCTAGAACTTGCCATGGCGATACATTCCCGGTCCTTACCAACTTAAACCCAAGTAAGTAAATGATGGAGGCATTAGGAGTAACCCCTTTTTATTCGGTTCTTCATATAACTCGGGAAATTCAAGTTCTTAAAAAGGTTATATTTTTACGAATTTACAACCGATAGCGTCGTGATAAAAAGAACCAACATAAGAAAATTATGAAAATGCATGACAAGCTTAGTTAAAATTTAATTATATATACTTGATCACATAAAAAACCCATTCCCACAAAAGTGAGTTTTGAACCTTTATTGAGCAAACACTTACATATCATTTGACTAAATGCTCATTTTCGTTTCTTGTGCGAATAGTCGCTTGGTTCTTACGACTCTAGAACTTGCCATGACGATACATTCCCGGTCCTTACCAACTTAAACCCAAGTAAGTAAATGATGGAGGCATTAGGACTAACCCCTTTTTATTTCTACACCATTATTTTTCTTTTTTTTCTTAACCACCTACCCAAAATCCCCCTAGTTAGCCCCTTTGAGCCTAAACCTTTTCATTTCATAACCCAAACCAAACACCCTTTTTACCCACCAAAACCTTTTTCATTTTTAACCCTTTGTTTTAGTAACAAGTTCGGTTCTTCATATGACTTTTCAAAAAAAAAAAAAACATTTGTGTTGATGATGAAGCAAAAGAAAATAAACAAACAAGTTCATCAAAAATAACTTTGTTTGAATAATAGCTTCATCAAAATAAAAGTTACGAAAATAGAAAGTCTTACGAAAACCGACACTTGTTACGCTTTTTAACCCTTTTTTTCTACTAACCACCAACCCAACCACCTACCTTTAACCCAAGCCTAACCCTTTACCCACAAAGTCCTCTTGATATTTACAAATGTATATAAGTTAAAAAGGAGGAGGATTGATTGCTTGGCAAGCCTATGGTAGGAGTAAGTTCCATGCCGCTCTCGAGTGATCCACAAAAATACATTTTCGGCCGAGTGTTGAGTGATCCCCGTGAGGTATGTGAACTTGTATATAAATAGAATTTTACAAAGGCACGTTATGCCCTAATAAGTAATTTATCTTATGAAAAGTTTTAAATAAATCATGACGAATAGGATTGTAAATAAATAAAAATAAAATTAAATAAAGAATCTTGGAAATCCCGACACTCTATGACAAGCCCAAAACCTTCTTTTCTACCCATTCCATTTGGGAGTGTAAATAGCCACATATTAAAGAGTTTTGCTTGAGGACAAGCAAAGATTCAAGTGTGGGGGTATTTGATGTGTTCAAAATGTAACATATAAATTTCATCAAATGAGGCGTAAAACTAACCCCTTTTTAGTACTAATGTTGGAAAAAGTGTGCTTTTGTCTTCCTTTTGTATTTTCAGGATTAAATGAGCTCAAATTAACAAAAGAAGCAAAAAGACATCAAAATCTAACATAAATACAAGAAAAGGAACAAAACGTGAGATGCCTAACCCCACAACAACATCTTCCCAAGCAAAACAAGAGATCAGAAGACTGAACACGCCCCGTGCTCAGCCAACACGGGGGCATGCCCAAGTGTCAGCAGAAAAGACAAAGTGGTAGAAGCTTCTATTGCCCACCACGGGGCCGTGCTCAGCGGACACGGGGCCGTGGTCAACTATAAGATTCACACAATCCAGCAAATCTACATAGTACAAAGATTCTTCTGCACCTCGGGGTCGTGCTCAGCGGACACGGGGGCGTGGTCAACTAATAAGACAAAGCTGCATTAAATGAAGAAAGAGAAGGATGTGGACACGGGGCTTTGCCCGAGCTTCTGTTCAGCCTATAAATAGAAGTGCTTGGCTCAAGCTCAAACCATCCCTTGGCACACCACCTCTCTCACACTTCACCCACCACCCACCACCACCATAACACCATCATCCACCACCATCATCCATTGTCCATCATAGAGTGTGTGAGTCGTCTCGGGATCCAAGATTGATCGTAAGAGTTCTTGACAATCAAGGCCATGTTTTCCTAAGTCTGTTACATCACTTGGTGAAGACAAAGTGTCTAGTGTAATACTTTTTATTTCTAATCTTTTGCACTTTTTATTTGGTTTTGTATTAATGACTTTAATAACTAGTTGCTTATGTTGAAGGTGACCTTTCCTTATCGTTTGTCCGTGGTGTCTTGGCATTATTTTACTGTCTATATAAAATAAAAGATTTTCACCATTCATATCTCCACGGTCTATATGGAGGTATGTTGGCTACCTGGTCGGGGGTTAAGGGAACGGTTTGGTAAAGGTCTTGCCATTGTTCAGCGTTTAGAGGTCCTGCAATGGACCTGGGTCAAATTTAGTAGGACCTCCTTCAATACTTAACGGTATTGGATGGCGGGGGTCCAAACTCTTTGATCCCCTCATAAGTTAACTACTATTAATACTATAACCCGGCTATTTAGGACTGTATCCCTGCTGACTCAGACTACTTAGTCGAGGGTAACGTCACCTTCAAAAGAGGGGCCTACCATAATTTGCATTAATAACTTAATTAATTATCTTCCAATAATCCACCCTTTTAGGATTGTATCCTTGCTGACTCAAACTACTGGGGTGAGGGTAACATCACCATCAAAAGAGGGGCCTACTACAATAACTAAGATAATCTCTTAATTATGTGCAAAAGTGCGGAAATAATCAAAGGTTACACTAGATACGAGTCGGAACCAAGTGATTCATCTTGTCTATCTGTTTTTCTTTTATTTTTATTTTCAGCATTTTAGTTAGTTTTTATTTTTTTTAGTTTAAAACATTTTTCTAAACTTTTTATTTTGATTAGACGTTGAGGATAAACTGGTACTAAAAGCTCTTGTGTCCTTGGACGACCTCGGTATCTTACCAACACTATACTACGCTCACGATGGGTGCACTTGCCCATATGTGTGTCTAGTGTTAGTAAATATCGTGTTTTATAAATTTAAAACTTGACTAAAAAGTGTTAAAGGGGCTTAAAATATACACCTAATATATATAACACTCGACTACGCATCAGTTGCACGTTTTCCCTATCCTTCACAGCGTGTATAACGACTAATTATAGCGATTGCGAGTATCGAGCAGCGATTGCGAATGATGACCAGCGATTTGTTAGCGAATGTTGACGAGTCTTCAGTGTCGAGTCTTCAATCTTCAATCTTTATCAGTCCTCTCGAACTTCTCTGAAATATCTAACACTGTAAAGCATCCTCAATCTTTATTCTCTTTTATCAACTAATCTCCCCCTCTGATGTTCCATGATTATAACATAGCTCACACTCTTTCCACAGGTTCAGGACCAATTCCTAACTCACTGTTTCCTGCACAAATCTCTACCCAAAAATAAATTTCACAAATTTAAAATTTGACAAATTTATATATTATTTGCAGGTATTTTTTCCAGAAAGATTTAACACTTTAAAAGCTTCTGATGACCACTGGTATATAAATATTTAAAATCTTTTCTCATTTAAACACAGATTCTCCCTCATGAAAATGCTCATCATGTTTAACACTTGGAATTTTAAAAATCAGCTCTCCAACATCAATTGTCGAAAATCTTTTTGAATTTTTCAAAAGTTTATGCTAAAACACTCCGAAAATCTTTTTGGATTTTTTTAACAAAATGAAATACAATAAAGAAATATGTACAGACAATATTTTTGTGAGTTTGTGTAAGAGGATCATATCAGTTTTTGAGACAAATCACCAACACCATTAAGCTTTAATCATTTTAAGTTCCAAACGATTCACTTAGATTGTCAGTATACTGATCCACTTAAATTCTCACACAAAGTTCAACTGTTTCGAGATACGAGATTAGTGTTTTAGACACTTAAACTTATTCGCGTGTCCTACCTCAGAATATACTCCCGTATCTAGATCCCAATATTCAGTCTTACATGTGAGTATACCTAGATGATATCTGTAAAGGGTTAAATTGCGAGGGCCGTGAGAGCTCAGGCTATTGCTTCCGCAAAATCAGAGAGATGACGGCTTCGACTTTAGGTGTGTCCAGACACATCATTAGTGAGACCGTTTATCACATTTTTCTTTCCATTTCTTTAGCATGCTGTGAACGTCCACTGATGTACTATCATTTCCTCCTTTTCACAACAAAACTCATTTTTTCAATTTTATCATGTTTTTGTCTTTTTCAAATTTTCAAATGTTTTTGGATTTTCTGAAATTCTTACTCCCCCTAAAATTCAAAATCATTTAAGGACATTTGAAAACAAACTGTAGAAGAAAAGTGACAACTGATATCGAATCACTTCAAATCGCCATCCACTTGGCATAAACAATCAGAACTCCCCCTTACAACAAACTATTTTCTCATTTTGATTTCAAAACACTTAAGTTTGTTTTAATCAAAATGATTTTTTCAGAAAATAAGTTTTGTTGGTACCACTTGTAAAAATGGGTTTTTGTTCATCACATTGTCTTTCAACTTCAATCATTTTGAGAAATATAACAATTTTAAGTTCAAACAACCAATACCACTTGTAGAAAATCAAGTACAACTTAATGTCCCTGATTTACCACTTGTAAGTCGAAAAATCACAAATGTGAATTTCTCAAGAAAGATGCCGATTCCTGCTCCATGATTACCAACCTGGGAGCTCCGGCATGTCATACTTTTTACATAGGAAAAACAGACATCCAAGCTTCACCAAACTTGGATGTTTCCTCCTCAACTTCACTTGGGTAAAAAATTGCTTTCTTTGATTCATAAAAATCTTTAACCCTAGTGACCTTCCCATCGACCATCTTTTCAAAAATCTTTTTCACATTTCCATTAAAAACCTTTTTGACATCAAATTCTTTCTTCACAGTATAGAATTGATTCGAAATCTCAACATTTCCATTTTTTCTAAAATTTTCAGCCCTTAATGGTGGAAAATTAACATCATCCATTAGTGGAACTGAAGTTTCAATTTTTAGATCAACATGTGGCTCCTCTGACTTTGTGGAATCAGATTCATTGCCAGATTTTACATCTGATTTCTTAACAACCCACATTTGGTTGTCAAGATTAACTCTTCTTTTGTAAAATCTTTTCTTTGAACATTCACCAACTTCATATGTTGAATTTTTTAAAAAATTGAATTTTTCAGTTGGTGGTTCATTTTTCTCAACAATCTTTTCTTTCAATTTAGAAACAACTTCCTGTTTGATGTTGGTTGCCTTCGGATAGTTCCAGGCAATGTGTCCAACTTCTTGACATCTGTAACAAGTTCTTGTTTCCATTCTCTGATAAGTTCCATTCTTCTTAAACTTTTGTTTCTCTGCAAAGAACTCTTTATTTGTTTGCTTCCAGAATGAACTCTTTTGTTCTTCTTCTGAACTTGTCCCTGAAACAAATACAGTTTTTGTTTTATAAGTTTTCTCATTTTTATGATTTTTCGGTGGAACAAAACCAAGTCCTTTCTTTTTGAAATTACCGTTATGGTTTGGTTTCTTTCGATAACCTGAACTAGAATTGTAACTCCTTTTCTTGTTTAAAATTTTATTTATTTTTTATTGATCTCTTGAGGTGTAAGGTCTAGGTTTTTTAGAAAGATTTTCATCTTTTATTTCAGAAATATTAATTTCTATTAGTTTGAAAATCTTTTTTATCATTTCTGGTTTAACACCTCTTATTGGAAATTCCTTATCAGAATATAATTTGTAACAACTCTCACTAAAAAGTCCTAATTATTACTTTAATTGATCATTAGGAAAACCTAGTTGAGACACCCAAGTGATTCCGCACAAACCCTAAAATTTTCAGAACAATCGGAATCAGGATTAGGGCCCCTAAAACTTAGGGGGGATAAACCCTAATTGACGATTATCCTTAAATAATCGTTGTCACATAACTGAAATTCAAAATTGTAGAGTCAGCTGAGCTAGTCCCAATCGTGGCTACCCTATAGCCTATTTTTATTCCTTACGGACCGTAACATTGTTAAGCTTACGGACCGTAAGCAGCCTTACGGACCGCAACATTGTTAATCTTACGGTCCGTAAGATAGTTAAATTTTGTGTATAAATAGAGGACAGTGGCACTTGAATTCTGGACTTACAACGTCGAAAGAATTCACACTATACACTGAGATACAAACTGAATACTCTAAATTACACCCCCGGGTCTCGAAATTCTGCCACAAAACAGGGTATTAGCACGATCGCTGCTACGATTCATTTTCCGATCGATCAATGTACTCAACGGGTGTTTAAGTGCTGCCCACATTAGGGTGATGCTTTGTCATTAGTCGTTAATTCGACAGATGTTAAGCATAGCACTTTGTCACTCGTTGTGATGGTTGATCTCGTGAGTTATCGTAAATGCTGTATTGATTACTAACCCAGTTTTGTGTGCATTGTTATCTAAATTAGGTTAACCAAGTTAATTCATAGACTAGACTCTGTCCGTATTAAATCAGCAATGTGAGTCATTCTCTCTTTTTATCAAATTTATTTATAAAAGCATGTTTAATTTCAAAGTTATAATTACGGGGATTAAGTCTTTGTAATCACCAAGTTACAGCCGGTATGTGGGGTTTTGTATACATTACTTGATAATCGTCACCATTGGGGCAGCCAATTGGGGGATATGACCATAATCACAGATTCGGTCGAGTGACAAATACCGTGGGTAATTGGTTTGATAATAGAAACATTGTAATCGCTCTTAATACTGTAAATTATAACAAATGTGTCATTTTAGTAAATAGAATGATTCACTCAGTATTTCCTACTGACAAAACCTTTTTCAAACATGTTTCAGGTGATCTGTTGTAATTCAGGAAAAGTGCTGGGGAGCATTTCAAGCTTAAGATAGTGGCTCATTATAAAATAAAGAAATATGTTTTGTAAATATAAAGATTTCGTAGTAAAATCTTAATATTATAAATTATCGGGGTATTATCCCGAATTGTGAAATAAAATAAATCGGGAAAATTTTAGCTTTAAACGATCCTGATGATAAACTTCCGCTGTTAAACTCAATTAAATAAATACCACGGGATTTCTGTCCCGCGGCTCCTGAAACGGGTCAAACCGGGTCGGGGGCCGTGACAGAAATAAGGTGGTATCAGAGCCACTGAGTTAAGCTAAATAAGTATTTAGAAATACTTAAATTTTTCCTGATTACTATTCTGTGATTATGTGTATTATTAACTGACTATTTGTTAGTTACAGTATGGGTAAACAAAAGCTGGCAAGTATCTATCTTAAATTAGATAGATCATTCAATGAGAAGGGAAGTTCATCCCGAACCAAATCCTCGAATCAGGCTGAAATTCCTGAAGAAGGAATATTTGTGCAAAAGGCACAATACGAGGAATCACTTTCTCCTAGAAGGAGGGAGATGATTATTAAGAAAAGTAAAGAGAAAATCCGAGAAAAGAAGATTAAACGGGAAACCCAGGAATTAATCAATAAATCACCTTGGGAAGATAAGCTAGATGAGAAATGGGCAAATTTATATATGCTAGCCACAGTAGCAGAAAATATAAATCTTTAAATATTTTAAAGTTTTAGCACCTTACCCTTACAATCTAGAAACCTTGTGCAATAAATAAAATTTCAAACCCTAAGTGTGTTTTCCAGTTATCTTTGTAATAAATTAGTACACAGTATGTAATAAATTAAAAGGTTATTTATGAATTTTAACTTAGTATTTTATGCATTTTGCATATATGCTACATCAGCATGAGTGGAATATCTGAAGCCTTTCAGAACCTTAATCTTTACCCGGTGAATATCGAAGTTTCCAAAGAATTTACTGGATACTTTCCTGATATAGAACAACCTGTAGAATTCAATGCCCCACCCTTGAAAAAGCCAAAACCCAAGAAAAGAAGGAAATATGTTTGGGGGAGTCGTATACGTAAGAAAAAGCCAGCTACAAAACTTCCCAAAATAAACAATCCTTTGAAAAAGGGAAAAGAAATTATAACCGGAGAAAGTTCTAAACAGCAGGAAATGGAAACTGAAGATAAGGAAGAGGTTAAGGAGATAGGAATACAGATGGAGGAAGGTACTAAAGAAATAGTAATGGAAGTTGGGCAAGGCTCTAGACCAACCCAAATAGAAATCGGAGAAAGTTCCAATCAAAACCAGGGAAGGACCTTTCAAGATGAGATAGATTTTCTATTGGCAAGCTGTGAAACAATTCAGCCTGTCAATACTAATATTTTTACTTATCCTCTTGAAAACCAACTCCCTATGAATTGGGAACCAGCAATTCCAGACCCAATAGTCCACTCCCAACCCATAGGAATGGACGAATGGTGGACAAACGATTGGCAATTCCAAAATATTGTCAACGATCCTTATTCCTTTCTTCCACAATTCAATCTAGAACCCCTACCTAATCCACCCATGAGTAATGAAAACATGGCTGAACTTCGCCACTTTGGTGAAGAGTTGTTTGAGGCGGGAAGTAGAATCAGGGAAATAGGGGGACAAATTGCCTGGAAGTATGATGAGAGGGAACTGCGTTTTTAGAACGGCAAGTGACGAGGGATAATAGAATAGTAAAACGGTGGTTGTATAATAGTAATAGTAAAGTTAGTCTGTAAATAACGAATAAAACTCTGTAAGATATTGGCGAGTAATGATGCATACTATACTAGATATAAAATGAAATCGAGAAATCGATTGTTTTGACTATACTTGTATTGTAAAATTTTCTGATTGTTTGTATATAATTGTTATTTAGCAGATACTAATAAAATTTATATATATATTATCAGATGGCAAACATTGATAATGAACCAGTAAATGAGGTTAATCAGTCTGAGCAACATTCAAGAGATCAATATATGACTCGGCAAGATATCGAAAACATTGTTGCTCAAGGGATAGCCAATGCTATTCCAGCATTCGTTGCTGCTATAAATAATCCAATCGAACCACAACAAATTGTCCCTAGTAAACAGATTACTGAAGATAACTTCAGTAATAGTGTAAATGGAGGCAATAATCATGTTAATCATGATAGGGAACCACATCATGCTCCATTACCAAAGAAAATGAAAACTGCAACGCCTGCTTGCACTTTCAAAGAATTCCTTGCTTGTAAACCCACTGAATTTGCAGGCAATGAAGGAGCAACTGCATCACTGCGTTGGTTAGAGAAAACCGAAGCAGTCATTGCAATAAGTAAATGTGGTAAAGATGATCAGGTCATGTACGCATCAAATCTCTTCAAAGAAGGAGCACTCGAATGGTGGAACACTGTGTTACAATCAAAAGGAAGAGTAATAGCTTATGCTATGACTTGGGAAGAATTTAAGAATTTTGTGGAAAGAAAATTCTGTCCTGAGTATGAAAAGGAACAGATGACGAATAAGTTTCTAAATCATCGGATGATGGGTGTAGATTGTCGCGGTTATACCTCGACATTCTTTGAATATGCTAGAGTGGTACCAACACTGGCTTCGCCAGAACCGGTACTCATTTCTCGCTATATTTGGGGGCTAATTAGTGAAATCCGCAATATTGTTAAAGCTGCGAGACCTTGCACTATTGATGATGCGGTAGAATTAGCTAATACTCTAACGGATGAACTGGTGCGCACAAGAGATGAAGATAGGAAAAAGGAACTAGCTCAGAAAATTACCCAAGGCTTTCGTGTGGGTAATAATAACAGTTTCAAGAGAAAGGGAACAAGGCAATCTCCAGCTTCGTCATTCTGCAGGAAATGCAAAAAGAAACATTATGGAAGATGCGATATCACTTGCAATTTTTGCAAAACTGTAGGACATCGTGAAGAAAACTGCAAAAAGAAAACCGTAATCTGTTTTAACTGTGGAGAAGTGGGGCATTATAAAACATAATGTCCTAAATTGATCAAACCAGTAGATAACAAACCCAAGGCGACCGAAGGAACTACTAAGAAGAATGCCAGGGCATTTCAGCTGACCACTCAAGAAGCAGAACTCATTCCGGATGTGATAGCGGGTACGTTCTTAGTTCACAACGTGTACGCAAAAGTATTATTTGACTCTGGTGCAAACCAAAGTTTTATAAATACTTCATTCTGCCAAGCTCTTAGTTTACCTTTAACCAATATTAGGCAGATTTTTACAGTTGAAACAGCAGACGGAAATTCAGTTAAAATAGATAAAGTTTTGCAAGAAGGAAACATAGAACTTTTAGGACATAAATTCTCTGCAAAACTATTGCCGATGAATTTGGCTGAATTTGATGTTGTATTAGGAATTGATTGGTTAGTAGCCAACCATGCTAGAATCCTTTGTGATCAGAATTCCATAGAAATTCAATCACCCACCGGAGAAGTGATTAGGATTACAGGAGATAAACCACGTAAGCCCATGAAGTTCATATCAGTAATGAAAATTGCTAATTATGAACGAAAACAAGGAATAGTGTATATGATTTCGATAATCATTAGCACTAAGGGTAAAGATCTTAAGGAAATACCAGTAGTCTCAGAATATCCTGATGTATTTCCAGAAGATTTACCGGGATTACCTCCAGATAGGGAAGTAGAATTTAGGATTCATCTAATTCCAGGAACTACACCGATAGCCAAGGCACCTTATCGGTTAGCACCTACAGAAATGTTAGAACTGAAAAAGCAATTAGATGAATTACTAAGTAAAGGATTCATACAACCTAGCTCATCCCCTTGGGGACCGCTAGTGTTGTTTGTAAAAAAGAAGGATGGTTCAATGAGAATGTGTATCGATTATAGAGAACTGAATAAGGTTACAATTAAGAATCGATATCCATTACCTAGGATTGATGATCTGTTTGATCAACTTCAGGGGGCTAGATATTTTTCTAAGATAGATTTACGCTCCGGATATCATCAATTGAAGGTACAAGAAGAAGACATACCTAAAACTGCTTTCAGAACTAGGTATGGTCATTACGAGTTTACAGTCATGCCCTTTGGGTTAACAAATGCACCTGCAGCATTTATGGACATGATGAATAGGATCTGTAAACCGTACTTGGATAAATTTGTAATTGTCTTCATAGACGATATACTTATTTATTCCAAAAGTCAGACAGAGCATTGTGAACATCTTCATGCACTCTTAACTTTGTTAAGAAAAGAAAAGTTGTACGCCAAATTCTCGAAATGCGAATTTTGGCTAAAGGAAGTGCAATTTTTAGGACATATGGTAAATCATGAAGGTATTCATGTAGATCCTGCTAAGATAGAAGCAATTACCAATTGGAAGGTTCCACAGTCCGCAATGGAAATTAGAAGTTTTATAGGATTAGCTGGATATTATAGACGATTTATTAAGGATTTTTCCAAGATAGCTGTACCATTAACTAAGCTAACCTGTAAAGCCACTAAGTTTGAATGGGGACCCAAACAAGAAGAAGCTTTTAGAATTTTGAAACAGAAATTAACCCATGCTCCAATCCTAACCTTACCAGAAGGAACTGAAGATTTTGAAGTATATTGTGATGCTTCAAAACTAGGATTTGGATGTGTGCTTATGCAACGCAAGAAGGTAATTTCGTATGCATCAAGGCAATTGAAAAAGCACGAAGAAAACTATACGACTCATGATTTAAAATTAGGAGCCGTAATTTTTGCCCTTAAGATTTGGAGACATTATCTGTATGGAAGTAAATTTACTGTCTACACAGACCACAAAAGTTTAAGATATATATTTGGGCAAAAAGAGTTAAACATGAGGCAAAGGAGATGGATGGAAATCCTAAGTGACTACGACTGTGATATTCAGTATCACGAAGGAAAGGCGAATGTAGTTGCAGATGCCTTAAGTCGTAAGTATTATGAGAAACAAAGACGAGTTCGTGCTCTCAGATTAAATCTACAAATAGATTTAATGGAACAATTGAAGAATGTTCAAACTACAGCAATCAAGGATGATGCCGAAGGAATGAAAGGACGAATCAAGGAATTAGAACAAGGAGTAGATGGAATTTGGAGATTCCACAAAAGTAGAATTTGGGTACCTAAGCAGGGAGACTTAAGATCTAAGATTTTAGAAGAAGCTCATAAATCTAGGTATACTATGCACCCAGGAAACAATAAAATGTACCAAGATTTAAGAAAGAACTTTTGGTGGATAGGAATGAAAAAGGATATAGCTAGATATGTTTCTAAATGTCTTACTTGTTCGCAAGTTAAGGCAGAACATCAGAAACCTTCAGGTCTACTACAACAATTAGAAATGCCAGTATGGAAATGGGAGCTTATAACAATGGATTTTGTTACTAAGTTACCCAAAACCAGAAAAGGTAATGATGCGATTTGGGTAATTGTGGATCGATTAACCAAATCTGCTCACTTTCTACCTATGAAAGAAACCTTTAGCATGGAAAGATTTGCAAAATTGTATGTAGATGAAGTCGTATCTCTACATGGAGTTCCACTCTCCATTGTTTCGGATAGGGATAGTCGTTTCACTTCTCATTTCTGGAAAAGTTTCCAGCAAGCAATGAGAACTCGACTAAACCTAAGCACGGCATATCATCCACAAACAGACAGGCAAAGTGAAAGGACAATCCAAACTCTTGAAGACATGCTCCGAGCATGTGTGATAGATTTTGGTGGAAATTGGGATGATCATTTACCTCTGATCGAATTCTCCTATAACAATAGTTATCATTCAAGTATTGAAACTGCCCCATTTGAAGCACTGTATGGAAGAAAGTGCAGAACTCCAGTTTGTTGGGCAGAAATAGGAGAAAATCAATTGTCAGGTCCTGAAATAGTGCAAGAAACGACTGATAAGATTACTCAAATCAAGGAAAGGCTGAAGACGGCTCGAGATTGCCAGAAGAATTATGCAGACAATAGATGCAAGCCACTTGAATTCCAAGTTGGAGACAAAGTACTATTGAAAGTTTCTCCTTGGAAAGGAGTAGTTAGATTCGGAAAGAAAGGAAAGTTAAGTCCAAGGTACGTAGGTCCATTTTCAGTGATCCAACGTATAGGACCAGTCGCTTATCGTTTACGACTACCAGAAGAATTAGCAGGAGTACATGATGTATTTCATGTATCCAATCTCAAGAAATGTTTACCAGATGAATCACTGATAGTACCTCTTCGAGATATAGAAGTAAACGAAAAGCTGAAATTTGTTGAGAAACCTCTTCAAATTGAGGATCGAAAGATTAAGTTTCTCAAACACAAACGACTAGTTTTAGTCAAAGTCAGATGGGATTCAAAGAGAGGAGCTGAATACACTTGGGAGCTGGAATAAGAAATGAAGCGAAAATATCCACATTTATTCCAGTAAATCTCGAGGACGAGATTTTTATTAAGGTAGGGAGAATGTAACAACTCTCACTAAAAAGTCCTAATTATTACTTTAATTGATCATTAGGAAAACCTAGTTGAGACACCTAAGTGATTCCGCACAAACCCTAAAATTTTCAGAACAATCGGAATCAGGATTAGGGCCCCTAAAACTTAGGGGGGATAAACCCTAATTGACGATTATCCTTAAATAATCATTGTCACATAACTGAAATTCGAAATTGTAGAGTCAGCTGAGCTAGTCCCAATCGTGGCTACCCTATTGCCTATTTTTATTCCTTACGGACCGTAACATTGTTAAGCTTACGAACCGTAAGCAGCCTTACGGACCACAACATTGTTAATCTTACGGTCCGTAAGATAGTTAAATTTTGTGTATAAATAGAGGACAGTGGCACTTGAATTCTGGACTTACAACGTCGAAAGAATTCGCACTATACACTGAGATACAAACTGAATACTCTAAATTACACCCCCGGGTCTCGAAATTCTGCCACAAAACAGGGTATTAGCACGATCGCTGCTACGATTCATTTTCCGATCGATCAATGTACTCAACGGGTGTTTAAGTGCTGCCCACATTAGGGTGATGCTTTGTCATTAGTCGTTAATTCGACAGAAGTTAAGCATAGCACTTTGTCACTCGTTGTGATGTTGATCTCGTGAGTTATCGTAAATGCTGTATTGATTACTAACCCAGTTTTGTGTGCATTGTTATCTAAATTAGGTTAACCAAGTTAATTCATAGACTAGACTCTGTCCGTATTAAATCAGCAATGTGAGTCATTCTCTCTTTTTATCAAATTTATTTATAAAAGCATGTTTAATTTCAAAGTTATAATTACGGGGATTAAGTCTTTGTAATCACCAAGTTACAGCCGGTATGTGGGGTTTTGTATACATTACTTGATAATCGTCACCATTGGGGCAGCCAATTGGGGGATATGACCATAGTCACAGATTCGGTCGAGTGACAAATACCGTTGGTAATTGGTTTGATAATAGAAACATTGTAATCGCTCTTAATACTGTAAATTATAACAAATGTGTCATTTAAGTAAATAGAATGATTCACTCAGTATTTCCCGCTGACAAAACCTTTTTCAAACATGTTTCAGGTGATCTGTTGTAATTCAGGAAAAGTGCTGGGGAGCATTTCAAGCTTAAGATAATGGCTCATTATAAAATAAAGAAATATGTTTTGTAAATATAAAGATTTCGTAGTAAAATCTTAATATTATAAATTATCGGGGTATTATCCCGAATTGTGAAATAAAATAAATCAGGAAAATTTTAGCTTTAAACGATCCTGATGATAAACTTCCGCTGTTAAACTCAATTAAATAAATACCACGGGATTTCTGTCCCGCGGCTCCTGAAACGGGTCAAACCGGGTCGGGGGCCGTGACATAATTTATCTGAATCCTTCAAAGTATATGCCACTTTGACTGGTTCGTCATTCAAATTAGATTTCGATAACAGGAATTCTTTATTGTAAATTCTTTTAACCGACGTCTTTGAACTGTTGACCGACGAACTCGAACTTTTGACAAATGAACTTGAACTTCCATACTCGGACTTTGACTCAGACTCCTCATCTTTATCCAACACCTGATCGACCACCTTTTTTATTAACTCAGACTCATGATCAGTGTCAGACGATGTGAAAGTGACGTCAATATTTTCTAGTAACTCATCAATTGTTTCGGACTTTAACTTTATATTGACAGCCTTTTTGACTTGCTCCTCATTTGGTTTTCTGGGAGAATAACCTTCCCAAATCGGAGGCGGACACTTGTTATAATTCGCACTTTGTTTCCTTACCAGTATCCTTCTTGTCAGTCTTCTCATCTTGAAAAGCTTCTAAACCTGCAACAGTTGGATAAATTCGATCAATTAGATAGTCAGAACTAGAATAACTTTGTAATAATCTTCTTATTCTCTCATTCTCTATCTTTTCTGTCTCCAACTCCTGCTTCAACTTGGCACATTCTTCAATGTAATGATTAATGGCCTTCTGCTTTGTCATCATCGTAGCATTCATCATTGTCAACGCATCTTCTCTTTCAGAATTTGTATTTTGTAGACCAGTTACCGTTCTATTCAACACATCATACGATTCTTTCACATAGTTGAGATTGAACAATAATGTCTCTTTCATTTTCTCCTGTTCATTCAACTTTTCATCTTTCTCTGCACACTGCTTGCAAGATTCCAAACACTTTAGACACGGTTTGAAGACTTCAACAATCTTTTCAACTTCGATAATCTTTTCAACTTCGACTATCTTCTCAACTTCAACCACTTTTTCAACTTTAATCACTTTTTCAGTTTATGCTATCATCTCATCATCAACTAACTTTTCAATTTCAACTTCCTTCTCAGTAACTTTAACTTCTTTACTTTGTTTCTTTCCTTTTGCTGCGCGTTTCTCATTTAGCTTCTTCAATCTATCTGCAAAATAAAATTCAAAACTTTCAGGAGATAAATGAGTTTTTGCAACATTAATATGCGATTCTTCCTCATCATCACTGTCATCAGATGATGATTGATCAAAGACTGGCTCTTGAATGATTTGTGCAGTAAGAGCTGACATTTTGGAATCAGGTGGAATATATTTGTCCCAACTGAAACCTTCAGCCACTTTCTCATCATCTTGATCGATTATACCATAATAAGCTTTCTTATTTGCTTCTACGATCATTTTAGCATGAGCAGTTTGTGGTTCCTTTTGTTGATATGGTTGATGAGCAATTTGTTGATAAATGGCTTTTCGATAGTAATCATTGCCGCCAAATGGATTCTGTGTTCCACTTGCTTCTCCATTTTTACATTCTCTCTTGAAATGACCTTTCTCCCTGCATCGAAAACAAGTGACTTTAGATTTATCAAAATCTAAAGTAGAAACATTTGCATCTCTAAAATCATCTCTTCCTGTAATCATTTTAAACTTTTCAGCTCTCCTCAAAACACTAGCTAAACACCATTTAATATCCATAAGCTCCATTTCTTCTGCATCTATTTGATCGTAATCCTCTTTCGTCAGCATAGGATTTCCGATCCTTCCAGTAACCAACCCTTCATATGATTCTAACACTGTAGCAAGTAATGACATGTGATCTTTAACAACCTCTTCAGAGAAGTTTTGGCCATTCTGAAGATGCAACGCGATGTTGCAATTTAAAACTTGACCATTACTGCTGTTTGAGCTTTGGAATTGATGACTTGAGGTTGAACTTTTTGGATTCACATTCGGGTACGAAGAGAATCCACTGCTGCTGCTTGAACTTTGATTAACAGATCCCGATGAGTTTTCTGCACTGAAAGCAGTTTGGACTTTCAGACTAGCTTCAACATTTTGAACACTCCCTTTGAAGTACATCTTAACATCTTGTTGTGCACTTGGATTGTTCATCCTAACTATCTTTTGCTGCTCAAGATCTTGTCCTTCAATTTTTTCGATGAACTGAGAAATTGTCAAACCATCATATTCTCCAGTATTTTTCAAAATCATCAAGTATGTTCCCCACTCTTTCTGAGGCAATGCATCAGCTAATTTGTCAACCCATTCCGCACGATCTTTGTTGATATTTAACAATGACATTGATCTTACTAAGTGACAATATCTTTCAATCAATTTCTTTGTGTCTTCTCTCGGCAAACTTGAAAATAGATCAAATTCTTTCTTTAACAATGATTTTTTACTCTTGATCATCTTTTCACTTCCCTCAAACTTAATTCGAAGTGCTTCCCAAATTGAACGTGAAGTCTTATCATGTTGAAGCAATACGAATATGTCTTCTTTAATGGCTTGCTGGAGTAAACTGATCATCATCTTTTCTGCTTTGTACATGTCTCGTTCTTTATCCGTAAATTCAAAAATCTTCTTTTCAACTCCCAAATCTGTACGTGGTAGTACATACCTTTTCTCAACACATTCCCAAGATCATAAATGATTAGCTTGAACCCAGTTTTCAAATCTATCTTTCCATCCGTAATACTCCTCAATTCCCACTAGCTTCGGGGGTTTTTGCAAAGTTCCAGTCTCATTTTCCATGTTCATGTTTTGAGCAATGGCAGCCGGAGTAGTTGGGGATGTAGCAAACGCGTTATAGAATTCCTCTTCCATGATTTGGTAAACTTTTTCACAAAACAGACACTTTCAAACGGAATTAACTCTTTAAACGGAATACCCTTTCAAACGGAATCACCTGTTGAAGCGAAATTACCTGCAAACCAGTTTCAAACGGAATACCAACTCACACGGAATCACTTTTCACACGAAATACCGATTTGGTGCGAAATCAGTGATTTCGTTTGAAACTTTCAAACAGAATACCTATTTGAAGCGGAATCACTGATTTTGTGTGAAAGTTCAAGCGAAATAACACACTGAAATGGAATACTCAAGCGGAATTATAATTCCGTGCGAAATTAGGAGCAATTTCAAGCGGAATTATGCTGATGTCATCATTTCGGTCCAACTTTTGTCAAATTGATCAAGTTTTAGCTCGATTTTAGGTCCAATTTTCTCAACGCTTTGCTAAAACACAATTTCGCATATAATGTGTGAAATTCAAACCATTTTAACCGTGAAATTTTGTTCAATTTTAAAAAGAAGGTGTAGAAGTTAGAAAATCTGATGAAATCAAGCTGAAATCGGTAGAACTCCTCCTCCTGAGCTCTGATACCACGTGTAGGGTCGTGTTCTGACCCGAAATGAGTCGTTCAGAGGCGTTCTACTCAATATGAAAGGCGGAAATAGACATATCAAGTTCGATTCAGCTAGATATTCACCTTAACTGTCTTTCTGATTGATTTGACAAAGTTTTACAGCGAAACGACACTTCGGCAGCACTTCAGCTCCGGAATCACACATACAAGTCTCTCTCAAACGAAATCAGATCAAGGGTATTTATAGACACTCTAATTCCGCTTGAACAGGCTCAAGCGGAATGAGTTTCACATGGAATACCTGTTTCGGACGGAATTAACAAGATGATTTCGTGCGAAATCACTTGTTCAATTCAAACGAAATTACATATTCTGATTTCATGTGAAACTGCCTGTTGACCTAATTTTGACAATATTCTCGTATTACGTGCCCTGATCTATCTATATACATACAAGACTCGATACAAGACGAAGTCGACAGACGCATGCACCAACAAAATCGACAAATATCAGAGTCAGCAGTTGCGGGCTCAGAATCTAAACACATAGAAATCGAAAATAGACTGTCTCGGGTGTGATAGACATCGACTTCCCAAAGTGATTCGACTATTCACAAGGACTTTAAGTGCACACTTTGGCCTTTGGGACTGTGCTCTTGCCTCGAATTTTGGGCGAATGGCACGCATCCTTCCAGTTTAGTGTGACTTCAAGTTGTTGGAGTCCGTCGAGACTTTGGTGAGAGTGTCGTAAAACCACACTTAAGAGTGGAACGAGTCATCAAGGTTCTGGTTTCACCCCTAACTTAACAAATTCATTCCTGCTTGTGTGATAAAACCACGAGATAGATAAGGAGATTTGCGTCAAAGTATGGATTTCACTCCTAATTCAACACAAATTCTCTTGTTTTATAGGAAAAATAGCAATTCGAACGAGTAATCTGGTCGAGAGTTTGCGGTTTTCACACCTAATATTAACCAGATCATCCGTTTGTGTGTGAGATCAGTCTTAGGAAAAGCTAATCTTGCGCAGAACCGTAGTATGTGAGGTTTGCGAAAGTGTGTAGTGTACAGCGAGTTCGAGCGAGAAATAGCGAGAATAACAAGTAAGCTCGTACAAAACCCATACTAGGTATGCACAAGTCGGTCTGTTGGTACTTAGACTATAGACTAGGTCGTTTCTAAGACATCAACCCGGACTAGGTCGAGTCTTGCCTAATTCCCTATAGTTATGGCTCTGATACCAATCTGTCACACCCCTACCGATGGCGGAAACATCGGGACGCGGCACTGAGCGAAACAGATTGTCCAGAAGTTTCTATAACAACTACGATTACCAATTATTTAAAGTATCACATCCCATACCATGACATAATAAGTAGCATAGTTATTACAGACAAAAATCAAGACAAGTAGTTCTGTTCCGACAACTCAGATTTCAAATAAAAATAAATTGTTTGTTTGTTTCTAGACTCTTTCCTAGCCTCGATTTCATCACACAGCAAACAAGGCATCCTAGCATCTTAAACACCTGCCACATACGTTAAAGTAAAAGTCAATACACATAGTTTAAAGGTGAGCATACAAGTTTGATAATAGCATAATAGAGTTCGAAATCGTTTACACATAACCAGCATGTACAACGTTTAATGTGAAGCATGTAAGTTATCGACAAAGATTTTATCAATACCAATGACTGCGAGTAGCGAGTGCTCATCACATACTCACCACTGTGAACACGTGAAGTGATTGTCCTTAACAACCCCTGAATAAATAGGTGCTGAGTCCAAACTATAGTACTATCGTTGCTAAGGCAGGTAGACAACCATCAATGTGTTAACATAACAAACAAGCATTCATCGAGTCACGTATAACATGCGTTTGAGGCCAGCGTATAAATAGATTTTTCGTTGTGTGTTCGACGTGATTTAGAATAAGTAACGTATTTAACACCCAAAAGTGCATAAAGCAAAAAGGGGTCGAGTATACTCACAGCGGTTGAGTTAATGGATTGGAGGGAGCGCTAGAGCGGAATTAGCCTGAACAGTTAACAATAGCATAAGCGAAAGTCGGTGCGTAAAATGATGCAAGAGTACCAAGGATCGGATAGGAATCTGATCGGATGGCAACCCGATCGGATGGCCAGTCGATCGGGTGGCAATCCGTTCAGATGGTCATCCGATCGGATGGCCATTCGATTGGATTATCATCTCGTTTGGTGAGGATGTGTTTGTGTATGATGGTTTGCACTTTGAAGTTTTTGTTATAGTATTTTAAATACTGAGAAGTATCTCTACCTTTCAGGTCGGTCGATCGAACGGTCATTCGATCGGCCAGCAATCCGATTGGCGAGGCTTCTTAGCTTGAGAACAAGTTCACAGCAGGACAGTCACTCGATCGGATGGCTATCCGATCGGGTGGCAACCCATTTGTGTTGAACATGTTGAAAATTGTTTAAGTATCCAAGTCCCAACGTCACACGATCGTATGGTCACTCGATCAGATGGCAATTCGATCGGGTGGTAATCCGTTTCAACGTTCAGGTCCTTGAATAGTTTGAAAATAGTTTAAGTGTGGAACCAAGTGCAATCCGATCAGATGTCCGGTTGATCGGGTGGCAATCCGATCGGACGGCAATCTGTCCCGACGATCCATTCGTCTTGACACTTGATTCGTTTTGAAGTTTTGTAGTGTTTGAATGAGATATTTTGATAACATGCTTGAACAACAAAAACCTTATCTCGGCCCAAGTGACTCGACCGAACAGGAATCACCCTATTCTGACCGGTTCACGGTTCGAGTCGGTAGTTCATGTTCAAACCTGAAGTCAATATCTCTTGGATAGAATCCGGATCTGGAACTAACACATCACCAAGAATGGGTAGAAGATCAGAACGAGCTCCGATTCTATCGGGTTTGAGTGCATTGAGTGTAAAAGAGTTGAAAGAAAGTTGGAAAACCTTCTCTCAATCCTTTTATCTATGAATTCGTGTAGATCTAAGAGAAAACTTTGATAAATGTTGTGGAAATCCTTTAGATCTAAGTTCTTGGTGGAATGAAGCCAAATATTGAAGTTCATAAGAACTCCATGATAACATCACCCTAGAACACCTCAAATCCGGTGATTTCACGGTTAAAAGTTAAGATTCAAAAGATAGAAAGGTGTAGGAGTGCGTGTAGATTAAGAAAGTACAAGATTTAGGTTGAAAACTTACAAAAATCGGGAGAAATCGAGAGAAATGAAGCTGAAGTGCGGCTAGGTCGAGTAGAGAGTTGTCACATCAAGTGATGTGACATGTGAGGGGTATTTATAGGGTTTCCTAAAAAGGAAAGTGAGGAGAGAGCCTGGCCGATCGGGTGGCAGTCCGATCGGGTGGCAACCCGATCGGATGGCAATCCGATCGGATGGCCAGTCGGTCGGTTGGCCACTCGATTCGAGTGTTCGGCGCGATGAGTTTTGACGTTTCGATTCAGGTGTTGGCCACTCGAGTCGATGAAGGTTTTGTTGTTGGGGTGTTCGTTGGGTGTTATTGGGATTTTGGTTTTGGAAAGGTGGTGTGGGTGGTTCGTTATTGTTGTTACCACCTGGTCGCTTTTGAGGCATAGGTTGCACATTTGAAGCGGGATTGAAGTTGCTTCAGTATTGAAATTGGTTCGGGTTTTGGTTGAAGTTTTGGTTGGAATTTTGGTTCGCCATTGAATCGGTTTCAATGGTCGGTGTGAGTTGTGGTGTTTGGTTGGTTTGATTAGAAGCAAGTGTTGCCTCTAACCGGCTTGCTAGATTTCTTCTTGCTACTCTTTCGATTTTCGGTTCGTAGACTAAAGGTGAAGTCCTCCCGGAGTTCCGCGTATGCATGCACTACCTGTAACCTGCACAAGTAACACACCCCGCATAACAAGGAAAAAGACAAGTACAAAAAAGAAAACTAACAAATTAAACAGATAATCACGCAAATTCAAACAATAATCCAAACACAAAGCGCACGCACTCCCCGGCAACGGCGCCAAAATTTGATCGGAGTGTCGCGCTCCGGTCAAAGATAATATTTAGAAGCCCAATTTACCCTTAACTATGTGTTAGTGGTAGCAAGGGGTCGAACCACGAAGAGTATGTGGTTTGTGTGTGGATTCGATTGAATTAAAACAAATGTCACGATTTATGAAGCTTGCTAGAATATCTTTATGTTTTTGTTTAATTGAGAGATGTGAGTTTAGACTAAGTGAATTGATTAAATTGATTAACAACTACGAGAAAATTGGTTACTAGAACAATAATAAGAAAAAGGAATCACACCCGGTTTCGGTAATTGCTAACCTAGGATTTCTACAAGTTTTAGATTCAACTCAAATGCATATGATTAGCGGATTTAGTGTACCGTGACTTAGGTGCTAATAACTATCAACGTCCCGAAGAACGGACAAGAATACACTTTGTAATCAACACAAGTAAATCCTAACCACGACAATGCACAATTACATATCACCATTTCGCAAAGTCATAACTTTTAACATCGTTCGACAATTTACGAATTCGCAACAACTGTAACACTATTATCAAAGGTTTCAAAAATCAAACACAAATTGTCACTAAGTTGAAACAAGAACAATTCGAAACCCTAAAATTAACAACTACCTACACCGGGGTGAAACCAAGATGATTAGCCGCTCATGGTTGAAGAAGCTTGATCACCGGATGTTTGGAACGTGAATGAAGTCATCTTGAAGCTTGATGGATGAAGGAATGATGGATGATTAGGCTTTGTGGAATGATTGGTAATGGTGAAGTATGGAGAATTAGGGTTTTGTAGAGGAATTGGAGGATTATTCTTCAATGATGATTTCCGGTTGTAGAGATGAAGTGCAATGGAATGGTGATGAATGATAAGTGGTTTGATGGCTCCAAGATGAATTCAAAAACAAAACCATGTGTAACTCCCTTTTGGTTCGTGAAAAAAAAACGTTTTTAATTCGTCAAGGATCCAAGAAGTCAGCCAACAGCGTCGGACAATTGGGAGGCCGTCCCCGACGGCCTGAAGCCCCGTCGGCGACGCCTCATGGATTTTTCAAAACGGCCGACGGCCTAAATCACTGTCCACGAACAATTGTGACGACGGAATTGTGCATGGATGTCTCATAATGATGATGGCGCATGTCCATTTTCCAAAGTCTTTGTCTGCCATCACCATTCAACCTCACATGTGATGATGATGATATGATGATGTTCTTTTTAGTTATGAGAGCCCACCAAGATTGTGTTGCTGCTGACTTTTGTGGATGTTGGATGCCAATCATTCGTAGGTAATGAGTATGTTGGGCCGTGAGTCTTTATGGAGCCACCCCCCATCAAGTGTTGATGATGTGTGACTTTTAATGATGAATTATGGGAGCCCAAAATAATTAATTGGTTGCTCCTCATAATCGATGGATAAGGATAGGTTTCGTGGATCCCCAAGTGTTTTTAAATGGCTGCTGAACTTCATAATATATGGCTCCCAACTTAAAGTCCACACTAACAGCTCACGTGCACCTCTTTTCTTTCTTAACAGTAGGTAACGGTTTACATCCGTAAGCTACATGTCCCAAACTTAAACCCCATGTGAAACATTCTGTTTCTTTTATGTTAACCATAATAGTTGCATGTAAAAATAATATTCTTTTTCTAATGAATGATGGCTGCATCCAAAGAAGTCAATCCCTACATCCCTTCTCTCTCTATATTAATGATGATGTTGACTATCTTATTCCCAAGAAAGCAAACCCAATTTCTTCTTTCACGTGACTATGATGTCCTTTTCTGATGATGAGGTAGATATGGTTTTCTCAAGAAGTCCAAGGTGTAGTGTCACTTAATTGATGATGATGATGTTTAACTATGAATTAATAGCTCCAAGTTTGAATATGTGTTGCCAATCTTTTCGTGAATAATGAAGGATGAATTGAGAGTTCCAAATTAATGTTTAATGGCTGCCATCATCGATCCTTTATTAATATCACGTGTTCCGCTTCATCGTTAAACTCTGTAACTTCATCGAATTCACTTGTTTTGTCTGCAAATATACAATCTGTAACACCCCGAAAACAGGTTTGGTAATCAAACCACGTTAATATTTATGAACGGGTAAAATACCGTTAGTGGTGAAATTAACCCGGTAAATATTAGGATTTAAATAAATAAACCTAATATTAAATTAAAAAGGGAATAAAAGCTTTAGAGGAAATAAAGTTTATAAGAGGCCCGAGTTAACGGGACTTAAAATAAAACGGGATTTAACTCCCGGAACCCGCTTAGTTAAATAGGAATAATTAACCTAGTTAGTCATGAATTCTTGAAATAACAAGGAAACTTAGGTAAGAAACCCTTAATAAAACTTGAATAAGTTGAGGGACCAAAGTTGATATAAAACTAATATGGTTTTTAATTAATAAACCAAAACACCAAAACACAAACTCTAATGTGTGTTCTGGTCGTGAGAAGCGCAGGAGCAAAAGGGGCTCCTTCAAGTTAACCCTAGGTCACTCAAAATCAACCAAATTCATGGGGCAAATCAAGTCTAAATGGAAAACCAAGCTGAAATTAGTGATCACCAAGCCTAGGGGATCACAAGGTATGTCAAAATTCGTTGTTTGATTCCATTCAAAATTCTGGATGAACAATTATAATCCGAAATTAGTATTGCATGAATGTTTTTTGGGTGAAATTAGAATGAAATAGTGTCTAGGAACAAACCCTAGTTATTAGATTGTTGAAATTATGCTCAATGCTTGAGAATTTCATGACCACCATTGAAGGTGATAAGTGGGTTTTTACTAAATTCGTGTATGAGATGTTTTTAAGGTTTTGATTGCAAAAAAAAATAGTGTTATGATGTCAAGAACATGCTTAAATTGAAAGCTGAATTCAAACAGCTCCTGATCAGAATTTACAGCCGACTTGTATTGGCTGTAACCTGAACAAACCATGACAAAAACATGTGTTTCTTGAGTCTAAAACGTAATTCCAGGAAATATCTTTAAAACCCCACTGGAATCGCATTTTTTCGACGAAAATTGAGCGTTTTATGAATTTTTCCGTATCAAAGGTTCAAGCTGCGTTTTCTGGCAGAATTTGCAGCCCATTACGAATGTCATAACTCAATTTAGGAATTGAGTTATGATCTCAAATTCTTACTGTAGATAGTTTTAAGTGATTAAAAGAATCTCCAATTGGAATTTCGTCGATCGGATAAACGAGGAATTTTAAATGAATTTTTCCGTAAGCTGCAGTCAGAAGTGACGAATCTGATTGCAGCTTAGTAAATGAATTTTTACGAATTTTTGGTAAAGAGTTAGATCTTGAAATTTTAACACAAGGTCTAACCCTCCGAGAGGTACGCCACACAAAAAAATCATAATTTTTGAAGGCTTGTAAACAGGTTAAACAAGTCACAAAAAACAGTCCATTTTCAGTGATATGAAATGCCTAAATGAAATCGTGGTCTAATTGGTTGTGTGTAAAATTTGATTTCATTAAGAGTTCGGATGAGATATGCCTAAGTGAGTTCAATGAACCAAATGTGCATTTGAATATGTTGATAAGTCACCTGACTTTTAAAAAGTCAAACCGACCAATGATTAGATCGAATGATAATTTCGATATGGTCGAATGATAAATTCGACATAAAACCCGTAGGATGGAATAGTCGTAAACGATTATGACTAATCTAACCGTCTTACAAATTGTGATGATGATAGTTTGACGCTAGACAAGCTAGATGAAGACTTGGGAAAAGAAGCGGGTCAAACGGATCGAGTACGCGGAAAAAGGACATAACCGGATGCAAGGTAAGTGAAACTTACACTTCTTGGTAGAATACGTATAAATTCTATAAGTTATGAATGCGAGAAGATTAATATTCGAAATACGGGTTCCGACGCGTAATGATACGGGTCGGAACAAATAAAAATGATAGAAACCATGGTTTATGAGAAAGAGGGTAAAAAAAATGGAAATATAATTAAGCGTCGACTAATGTAAATTTAGTTTAAAAAGGATCTTGAGTTAAAATCCGAAATGGGTCGGATGTGAAAGTGAGAAATTTAAAACCATATTTTATTAACCTATGCGAATGTTGGTCATACAGTTCAAACGGGTCAAATGGTGGTGAAAACACCATTTGACAATATCGGCTAATGATTGTTGTCAAGTCATATGTTAACAGGAGCAATTAGCAATTTGGTTGATTGCGACGCCATAGAATATTAGTTAGATAAAGCAAGGTATAAAACGGGTCTATGTATTGACTCGAGCCAGGTACGCGTATATATATAGATTTATAGTTAAAAGGACAATGTTGGTCAAAAACATTAGAAAATGGCAAGTTTTAGACTAAATTGCTTAAATTCCCTAAATAGGTCAAAAATAGTTTATGCACATAGCCTACGAACTAGTCGTGCAATTTAAAAAAAAATATTATTATTACGAACCCGAGCAAAAGATTTTGGGTTAAAATACACTAGCGTATGTATTTTGGTTGTTTAAGACATCAAAGTTGGAAATAATTATTTTGTTTGATTATTCGTTGCTTAGAACTTGTTTAGACTTATATTTAAGTTATCGAAACTAACTTTTATGTTGGTTTTGATCATAGGTGAATGCCAAGATGCCCCGGATGAAGATCAAGCTTATTGAAGAACCGAACACGATCAAGATACAAGCTTCAGCACATGGTTTCGTCGTCATTTAAAAACGACGATTTTGTACATATTGTATTGTATTGTTTTAAATCTGAAAATGTTTTAATTTAACCGTATTTTTCAATGTATATGTAATTATAATTACATGTTTACTTACGTAAATAATATGAAAACCCTAAAATAATAGCAAGGGTGTTACAAGTTGGTAATCAGAGCTCACGGTTAAAAGAATAAAGTGTTCAGTTCGAGGCTTGATCGCAAATCCGGTAAGTACATTTATGTTAATGGTTTAACATGTTAAAGTGTTATAAGCAACACATAGGGTTATCGCGTAATACACGCTGCCCCAATTAAAATGATTGATACAGTTAACGAAATTACGTGCGTTGACACGTATAGTAAAAAGCCTTGTATTACAATACGGGCGTTTATAAGTGTCGAAATTACTAACTTTTGTAAATGTTTAGTTGAAGGACACTCGCATCTGAAGATGACGAGAGTTGAACGAATTGTGGATATGACGGTGGAACGGTCCGAGGTATGACAAGCTGAGCACACTCATTGAGGACCTAAATCGCGTGACGATCGCGAACAAAGTCAAAGGCAAGGAAAGCCCATTAAGGGCAAGCATTATCAGGTGCACGCTTTTAAATTTAATCGCGTAAGTAGTAATATGCAACAAACACGTAGGGGATAACGGTTGCATATATCTGATAATACTTGAATAGGATATCTATTCAGGATGATGTTTCTAAGAGAAGTTTAATAGAAATATGTGTTATTCACGATGATGAATAACAAAGAAATAATAGGATTAGTTCATATGGAAACTTGGACGGGGGGTAATTATCCAAGTGGAAAACTCTCAATATAATGCTATTGAGAAAAGTAGTGATCACATTAACAAATGTGATTATATAATAGTTCGATAGAAAAGAAAAACATTTTATATGTTCAAATGTAAAACTAGTAAAACTAGTAAAACTAGTAAAACTAATGTTTGTTGTTTTGCAATTAAATAAGGTTTTACTAAATGAAATCAGAGATATGAAATAAATAGAGGCATTACTTACATAGGGTGTGATGTGAAAGCTATAAAAAGGTCATGTGTATCATGTGCTGATCGCTTTCTCTGTCCAAGTAAGTAGTGGCATATGATACCATGAACTTTTTGTAGCAGACACATTTACGTCCGATGTAGTAAGGATGGGGTGAATGGGACTAACTTAAATGGTACCCAAATGAATCAAATAAATAACATGTTTGATAGTAAACGTAAACGCAAGTCGGATGACGGAAGCGTATTACGTTAAAATGACGAGCCCGAGAGAAGGGACAAAGATCGAAGTAAATGAAAATACAAACCAACTAATGAGAATGCTAAGGCATGGGGATAAAGGTTTGACTGACTTAAGTGATGAAATTCACATGGACAAGTCAAACAAATTAAATAATGAATAAAGGACTTAATTGAATAAAAGCGATGGATTTCGCTAAGACGACCAAATAAATTAAAATGACGTCTAAAACCATATAAGAATGGTTACTTGATAATGATTACGGTAAATATACCCGATGGACGGGTAGGATTGTGGGTGAATGCGTAAACCGAGAGACGGGAATGCGAAATAGAAAGTCAAAAGACCTGGAATATGAGTCATGACTAAAAGATGACAAAAATTTTCGCAAACATAAATTTTGGTAATTACGTTCAACCATTTCAAAGTTGGACGGGTCAAATAAAGAGTGAAGTTTGACATTCATAAGTGATGAAGATTCACCCAAAATGAGTCAAACGAGTCTATTAAGGAATAACGCTTAATATAATAGGAAAACGCAAACCGGTGAAACCAGAAAGCTAAAAACATTAAGATAGAAGGACCCGGGTAATGGGTTGTAAAGGAGTATAAGTATGAACCGGGTAACGGTAAGTGTAGGACAAGCCGACGTGTAAATGACGTTAGAAGTCGTAAAGTCGGAAAGATAGTCCGAAAGTAAACAAATGAAACCTTAGACTACGGTCAAGGTCAACTAAAGTTCAAAAGCAAAATTAAATGATTCCAAACATAACAAGGGATGCTTTAAAGCTATATATGTATACATATACATTTGGATATAGACACGAATAAAAGACGATCTACGGGATCATCATAACCTACGGGATTTAAAAGTAGAGTTAAGGTCTACGGGATCAAGAAGACCCTTGGGTCATAAACGGAAAGAAACGAACTATTGAGATCCCACCTTAAAAGGGGGAAAATCTTAAGAAATAGCGAATGAGGCTAAGTGAAAGAACCTACGGGTCAATAGAGTAAAGCGAGGGAACTAGTTATGATTCCCCGTGTAAAACGAGAACGAAAAGGAATAAATTATGAGTTGTCAATTTCCTTGATATGAGTAATTGACAAGGTTAAGAGGAAAAACGTTAAACTAAAATTCAGTTTTAGTAAGAAACAACGTTTTAACAAATATGAATATTATGAGAAGAATTCGGAAAATGATTAAAATCAAAGAATATAGATCTTAACACCGATAGGTGCAAGGCTATACATTCGAGAGAAAGATTTTCGGAATGAAAAGTCGACATAAATTTAAACAAAACGTGATGTGATCATGGTCACAAAAGTGACACAGAATATAACCACGGCGTAACGTGAATTACGAGATATGAAATCACAAAACACGCAAAGAGCCTGGTTGGCAATAGATAAACCCGAATGACGGGGTATAAATTGACGGCGACTAATCAGTCTAGCCGGTAAAGCCTTTCAAAGTCAAGATAGCGTTACGACTTATACAAAGCGCCTGTCCATAAAAAAAAGAGAAGAATTTTACCTTGCAGTAAACATATTAAAGAATAAATATGATCGAGTGATCAGATGACAACTCGGTCAAATAAGTGATCAGAATAAGAAATACAAGATGAAAGTAACAGCCTACGATGCCTTACGCGTGAAAGGCGCATACGTTTGGAAACCAAAAAGGGCATTACCATATTATCCTGGTAAGATTATTAAATGCGAGCAATGCTCAAGTAATTACCAAAACTAAGTCCAAAGAGTCAAACTTGAGGAACTACGTAAGAAAGGTTTCGAGGACGAAACATATTTAAGGGGGGTAGACTTGTAACACCCCGAAAACAGGTTTGGAAATCAAACCACGTTAATATTTATGAACGGGTAAAATACCGTTAGTGGTGAAATTAACCCGGTAAATATTAGGATTTAAATAAATAAACCTAATATTAAATTAAAAAGGGAATAAAAGCTTTAGAGGAAATAAAGTTTATAAGAGGCCCGAGTTAACGGGACTTAAAATAAAACGGGATTTAACTCCCGGAACCCGCTTAGTTAACTAGGAATAATTAACCTAGTTAGTCATGAATTCTTGAAATAATAAGGAAACTTAGTTAAGAAACCCTTAATAAAACTTGAATAAGTTGAGGGACCAAAGTTGATATAAAACTAATATGGTTTTTAATTAATAAACCAAAACACCAAAACACACACTCTAATGTGTGTTCTGGTCGTGAGAAGCGCAGGAGCAAAAGGGGCTCCTTCAAGTTAACCCTAGGTCACTCAAAATCAACCAAATTCATGGGGCAAATCAAGTCTAAATGGAAAACCAAGCTGAAATTAGTGATCACCAAGCCTAGGGGATCACAAGGTATGTCAAAATTCGTTGTTTGATTCCATTCAAAATTCTGGATGAACAATTATAATCCGAAATTAGTATTGCATGAATGTTGTTTGGGTGAAATTAGAATGAAATAGTGTTTAGGAACAAACCCTAGTTATTAGATTGTTGAAATTATGCTCAATGCTTGAGAATTTCATGATCACCATTGAAGGTGATAAGTGGGTTTTGACTAAATTTGTGTATGAGATGTTTTTAGGGTTTTGATTGAAAAAAAATAGTGTTATGATGTCAAGAACATGCTTAAATTGAAAGCTGAATTCAAACAGCTCCTGATCAGAATTTACAGCCGACTTGTATTGGCTGTAACCTGAACAAAACTTGACAAAAACATGTGTTTCTTGAGTCTAAAACGTAATTCCAGGAAATATCTTTAAAACCCCACTGGAATCGCATTTTTTCGACGAAAATTGAGCGTTTTAGGAATTTTTCCGTATCAAAGGTTCAAGCTGCGTTTTCTGGCATAATTTGCAGCCCATTACGAATGTCATAACTCAATTTAGGAATTGAGTTATGATCTCAAATTCTTACTGTATATAGTTTTAAGTGATTAAAAGAATCTCCAATTGGAATTTCGTCGATCGGATAAACAAGGAATTTTAAATGAATTTTTCCGTAAGCTGCAGTCAGAAGTGACGAATCTGATTGCAGCTTAGTAAATGAATTTTTACGAATTTTTTGTAAAGTGTTAGATCTTGAAATTTTAACACAAGGTCTAACCCTCCGAGAGGTACGCCACACAAAAAAATCATAATTTTTGAAGGCTTGTAAACAGGTTAAACAAGTCACCAAAAACAACCCATTTTCAGTGATATGAAATGCCTAAATGAAATCGCGGTCTAATTGGTTGTGTGTAAAATTTGATTTCATTAAGAGTTCGGATGAGATATGCCTAAGTGAGTTCAATGAACCAAATGTGCATTTGAATATGTTGATAAGTCAACTGACTTTTAAAAAGTCAAACCGACCAATGATTAGATCGAATGATAATTTTGATATGGTCGAATGATAAATTCGACATAAAACCCGTAGGATGGAATAGTCGTAAACGATCATGACTAATCTAACCGTCTTACAAATTGTGATGATGATAGTTTGACGCTAGACAAGCTAGATGAAGACTTGGGAAAAGAAGCGGGTCAAACGGATCGAGTACGCGGAAAAAGGACATAACCGGATGCAAGGTAAGTGAAACTTACACTTCTTGGTAGAATACGTATAAATTCTATAAGTTATGAATGCGAGAAGATTAATATTCGAAATACGGGATCCGACGCGTAATGATACGGGTCGGAACAAATATAAATAATAGAAACCATGGTTTATGAGAAAGAGGGTAAAAAAAAATGGAAATATAATTAAGCGTCGACTAATGTAAATTTAGTTTAAAAAGGATCTTGAGTTAAAATCCGAAATGAGTCGGATGTGAAAGTGAGAAATTGAAAACTATATTTTATTAACCTATGCGAATGTTGGTCATACAGTTCAAACGGGTCAAATGGTGGTGAAAACACCATTTGACAATATCGGCTAATGATTGTTGTCAAGTCATATGTTAACAGGAGCAATTAGCAATTTGGTTGATTGCGACGCCATAGAATATCAGTTAGATAAAGCAAGGTATAAAACGGGTCTATGTATTGACTCGAGCCAGGTACGCGTATATATATAGATTTATAGTTAAAAGGACAATGTTGGTCAAAAACATTAGAAAATGGCAAGTTTTAGACTAAATTGCTTAAATTCCCTAAATAGGTCAAAAACAGTTTATGCACATAGCCTATGAACTAGTCGTGCAATTTAAAAAAAATATTATTATTACGAACCCGAGCAAAAGATTTTGGGTTAAAATACACTAGCGTATGTATTTTGGTTGTTTAAGACATCAAAGTTGGAAATAATTATTTTGTTTGATTATTCGTTGCTTAGAACTTGTTTAGACTTATATTTAAGTTATCGAAACTAACTTTTATGTTGGTTTTGATCATAGGTGAATGCCAAGATGCCCCGGATGAAGATCAAGCTTATTGAAGAACCGAACACGATCAAGATACAAGCTTCCGCACATGGTTTCGTCGTCATTTAAAAACGACGATTTTGTACATATTGTATTGTATTGTTTTAAATCTGAAAATGTTTTAATTTAACCGTATTTTTCAATGTATATGTAATTATAATTACATGTTTACTTACGTAAATAATATGAAAACCCTAAAATAATAGCAAGGGTGTTACACAATCACTCGCAATAAAACAATTCCAAGCATATGATCGTGCAAAACATGCTAAACCACGTAGAATAAACACTTAAACACCCATGTTTCACACTCTCCATCACATCCCCACACTTTTCATTTGCTTGTCCTCAAGCAAATTTGTTTTTCACTTTCACGTGGGTCAAACGAAAAAAATACACTCCCCATTCCCGAGACTAAGGTTAAGGTCTAATGTCATACAAAAGTTCACATTCTTACAATTTCCACATATTTACCGGTCAAGTGAATAATCACATATAATAATAGTTATCCAAGGTTAACCCGCCCGTAAAACTAACAAGTCATGCATATCCCTCACAATGTTCTCTCCACTCGGCTTAAAAATTTTGCTAATGTGTATAATGTATTAGCACTTCAACAAATAATCGCTCAAAACCGATTAGAACACGTACCCGCATAGGCTTGCAACTCAATCATTCTCCACCACCGATCACGAATACTAAGTCATAAGGTCTTTGCAAGGGTTGTAACGGGGCTAGGCTAAGGGTAGGAAATAGGATATTTTAAAGTGGCTAAGGTGATGAGAAATTCGATTTTTATTACAAACCACTAAACTAAACAAAACTAAACTATAAACATCAACTATAAGGCAATGATTTTCGCCTTTTATTCATCAACTAGAAACACAAACTTTTGTTCTTTTCTCAGTAATTTTCTATTCTTTTTCGTACATTTTCTGATTTTTCTCCTTTTTTTCGAAACAAACAAATACAACTATACAAACTTTGCTACTATAATCGAATTTCCATCACACGGATTTAAAAGGAAAAGGTTTTAAGGTTATAGGCTAAAGGGTGATCAAACGAAATGATTAGACTCAAAGTTGGCTACTAAGGGATAATTTTTGGGTAAGGATATAAAAATGGTGTAAAAGGAAAAGGTTTACCTAATTCCTTAATCATTCTCATGCTTGTATTCGGTCTATGGTCTTGAACATATCCAAAGTTGCAAGTTCTACAATACGCGACTAATGGTCCACTCAAACAAAGAAACATGTGAAGGTAAATCTATGATACAAAAGTGGCTCAAAACCTCACGTATAAGGGTATGATATGTGATATGCATAAAATGCTAGTTCCTTAGGCGAATTATTCCCAAATAACCACCCGCTAAATACCCATTATGCTTATTAATTTGAACTTGACCATGACAAAAGACCAAATGGGTTGTGCCATCCCTCGTTGACTTAGTTACTTGTGCTTTAAAGATCGCTTTTTAAACAAGAATTTTTGAAATTTTTTTGAAATTTTCCCCCATCCCCACACTTGAGGTAAACATTGTCCTCAAAGTGTAGTATTTAAATGAACAGGTCAAAATCGAAAACTTTTACTACTCCCCCATCCCCACACTTGAGGTAAACATTGTCCTCAATGTGTAAGAACTAGAGTTTTAAAATGCACAAGGGATGTGACACGACTACCCTACCCAAAATTTCACCCCGGAAAGATAAAATACAAAATACAATCTATTTATTACTAAACTAAGAATCAAGGTAAAAAGGAAACGCATGCACCTGATTGTTGTCGCTTGATACCCATATCTTCTTCTTCTTCTTCTCTTCATAAAAACGGTTGTCTCTCGAACATCATATACCTACAAATTCTAACCCTTGTGTAGAAGCATGCTTCTCACAACCATTGAAATTTGTTAGGTGGTTAGTTCTACCATTTTTATAAAAGTATTACCAAGTCATGCGTTAAATTACCTTGATTTTTTTTTTGTGGAAAAGATAATTTACAACAATAACAATCCTAACTCACTTTCGTAGGAATCACGGTTGCATTTAGCTTATGCAACAAGCCCTTTTAAACCCCCCAATAGCTTGGGAGGACGAGAGGTCTCGTGAGGGTTATATAGGGAACACACCCACAACGTTCATTTAACTAGGCAAAAATTAAATAACAAAATTGTACAACAACAACAATACTAACTAAACTACGGATAACACCAAAACGAAATGCGGAACAAAATATACAACAACAATTAACTTACCACCTCATGGTGGCCGAATGGCATGCTTGCCATCCACGAGCTCCTCAAAATCACCCACCGGTGATTCGTACCATTTGTTGCCGAACGGTCCAAACTTCCTCACCTCCTCTTCCTTTTTCTTTTCTAGAGGTGACTTCTTTGCTTTCTTCTTCTTTGTTTCTCCAAACCTACCAACCATAGCACAAACCTTTTTGTTTGGATTCATGTCCTTTTTAGGACACTTATCCTCACCGAGTGGGTTAGTAAATTTTGGAAAAACATTTAAATTTAATTCCCGGTCCCCAAACTTCATGCTTACCGTTCCCGTTGCACAATTTATTATGGCATTAGCAGTTGCCAAGAACGGTCTACCTAGTATGACTATCGGTTGGGTGTCCCCAACACACCCAACATAGTCTACTACCAAAAAGTCAACTGGGTAGTAGCAATCATCCACCTTAACAATCACATCCTCCACCATCCCCCTTGGATGCGTGGGAGTCTGATCGGCCAATACCACGGGAGTATCAAATTTTTTTAATGGACCAAAATCATATTGGTCATACAAACTCCCGGGCAAGATGCTCACACAAGCTCCAAGATCAAGGAGCGCCCTCTCGATTTTAAATGTTCCGATTTGAATTTGAATAAGAGGGTCTCCCAGATCTTGAGCTTTTTGGGGAAGGGCACTCGATAAAACAGCACTCACATGAGATATCAATTCAACCGGTTCGGGTAATTTGTTGTGCCGTTTTTCGATGCTTAACTCCTTCAAGCATTCCACATGAGCGGAACCTTTTTAATATCATCAAGTAACGGCAAATTAATTTTAGCTTGTTTAAAATTTTCCCACCCCTCGTCCTTTGGTGGGCACCGTTCTTCACTTTTCGATGTATTAAGCGGGTTAAGTTAATTTAAACAATTTTCACAAAAAGCATTTTTAGTTACATTTTCAAGTGTACTTTGTGAAATCGTTTCTTGTTTATTTTCATTTTCTGGCTCATCACTTATATCTTCCACTACACCATCAACAAATTGTGGTGGTGGAATGCTTTCAACACTACAAACTTCATCATTTAAAAGAATACTTACCGCGCTAATGCGTGCATTCCTCACGTTGCTTGTGCTAGAACCTTGATGCTTCGGGTTCACTGTAGTGTCACTTGGAAGTCCTCCTCCGCTTCCACGAATCTGAGCCATCTCTTGAGCAAGTTGCCCCACTTGCTTCTCTAATGCCTTTTGGGATTTATCCCTCACTTCGAACTCTTTCCGCATTTCAGTTTTAATTTCTTGATTTGAATTCATGAGAGCTTGATGTGAGTTGGTAAGAGTGCTCATAGTATTCATGATGGCATCTAGTTTCGAATTAATCGAATCATCACCTTGGGAGTTTGATGCACCACCCCCATTTCCACCTTGGTTGTAACCCCGTTGATAGTTGCCTTCACGGTTTTGATACCCTTGATTACCACCTTGGTTGTAATTCCTTTGGTAACCCCCTTGGTTACCACCTTGATTCCCCACTTGGAAATTCGGATTCATTTGATTCAAAGAATTGCCATACAGGAAATTAGGGTGATTTCTCAAACCCGAATGGTAAGTGTTGGAGTTCATGTCATATTGCTTTTGATCCCCATACACTTGGTTTACCTCCTCGGTGTAATCATTCGACCCCGTTGGGCATTGCTCGGTTCTATGCCCAATATCTCCACATTCTTCACAAACCGCGAATTGTACCGCGTTCACTTCCTTTTTCTTCATACGAGCCATTTCCCGTTCTAAGGTAGAAATTCGATCCTTAGAATCAAGATCGGGAAGCAACCGGGAAATGGGATGTTTCTTAGCTCTATCGGCCGATTCCTTCTCTTTTGACCGTTTGCTCATCCGCTCCAAAAACTCCCAATCATCATCTTCGTGATTGCTCAAGAGAGTCCCGTTGCTCGTTGATTCAAGGCGGTTCCTTGTATTATCATCTATACCCCGTACAAAGCACTTCACCAATTCCCACTTT